>WAAG01046001.1:3240-33347 GCA_013390105.1 Tichodroma muraria
ATCAGATGAAACGACTCTGCTCTGTCTTGATCAGGAACTTCACCTCAACCTCTTGGACAAGGGAAACATAGCCTCAGTAACTATAAATTTGTCCTTGTATGGCAAAACTTCTGTTTTTAACGACAGGCACATGTGAAAAAAAGAAAACCCTCCTCACAGGCTACACACAGAGATCATAACGCATGAACCAAGACACCAACAATTATAAGCATTACAGTTTTGCTCCTCTTCTTCTGCTGGCTCTCAAATACCAAATATAACCTTAGTCTTAGCTTCCCGCTCTCCCCCTTGTTTCCCCTCTTGCTATTCCTTTTCAATACATATCAGCTTTTTTTCTCGACACCCTGATCAACAGAATATTTAGAATATCAATAGGACATCTTCAATAAAATCTCTTGCTAATATTCTGTTTATGGCACATTTCATGCTTAAGTTGTATGTAAACTGAAGAAAACACTCAAAAACCTTCAGAAACCACTGGGGGGAAAAAAAAGTCTAGTCCAACTGTCTTAAAGCAAGATTAGCAATGAGGTCAGACCAAGTTACTCTAGGAGACTACTCAGGTTCTCTGAGCAACCTGTCCTAACAGTTCTCTTCTTCTATCTTTATACGCAAGATTAATGAGCCCATGAAGTTTACAGGTTATAATTACCATTTCAAGAGACTGCACAAGTGACGTTTCTGGTTGCTGACGGGCAGAGGCAAGAACAGAGTCAACAGGTCGCGAAGGCCGTTGTGCAGCTGTCTGAGTGGCACTGACAGTTTCAGAGGATCCTGATCTGTGGATTTGGTTTGATTCATTCAGTCTGCTACTCCTCTCTCCAGCAATTAAGTCTCTGATTTTACGCAGCTGCTCAATTGAAGCTTCCTTAGGGAAAACCAGGTGAGTTTCTCCCTGAAATTTAGACAAATTAATTCAGCAGTTAATGCAGGTCTAAGCTGGTCAGTGATCTGTAGCTATAGCTGGAGAGCTCACTGGAATTCAGTATCCTAAGGCTTGGCAGGATTCAGCTTTTTAGATTACAGTCCCTTACAGTAGAAGCCTGAAGCCTCTCACAGCTTCAGAAATCTAGCAGATCAAGAGCCTAGAGTCAATCTAGAGCAAAAAAGGCTCATAAAAATATGCTTTTGTTAGTAACTTATTTTGCAGAGCCATTAATGGGCTATATAGTTATGGTCTGGCACAGAAAGCACCAACAACAGAAATGAACAGTTAATGCTCACTTTTCACAGTACAGCAGTGAAATCCTAGGCAACACAGGAAGACAACCAATGTTGAGGGAAGAAGCCCCTAGAACGGCATCTGCTGGAAATTCTCTTACATACTCGTATCTTTTATGCCAAAGTTTTAAGTTTTCAGATAGGCAATATTACTCTTACTAAAACGGGTACCTGGGTTGATTTCTGGGTTTTATTTTTGACTGCAACATGATTACTGGTAGCGTAAGAGATCAGTAATTATGACAGACTCAAATATCTGTGTACTCAACATAAAGAAAAAGGTTACTAAAAACATGAATATCCTGAAGCATTCATCCTTTAGAAGTTTCAGTTTCTACCACTGCAGCACTTCTATTTATCAAGCTGATTTGTTTACCTACAGCTACTTAAAGTCACATATCACTGCAGATAGAGACTTCCTGATAATACTTAAAATCACCACAAAACTAAATGGAATGTATCAACCCATTTTCAAGCAGAACAAAAAGAAAGAACAACATTAGCCATGCAGTTGAAGAGAAGTTTGTGAGCTCCAGTTTTGACTGACACAATAACTGTAAGACTGAGCCAACACACTCTCATAGACCTGCCCGAGTGCTTCTCTAGCTACACCACCCACCTCCTGGCTAAAATACACCATCAGAAGTCTCCTGAGCACTAGCATGAGAATAAATCCACAGACTGCTCCTCCCTCTGCAGTCACCACTTCTTTCAGCATACTTCTTCTTTCAATTAAAAAATTACAGTAGTTAACTTTACCCAAAGAGAAGGCAGAGGTCTCATGACAGCTGGACCTAAGTAACATAAGAAGTGTGGCATCAAACAAATTAAAGCAAATTAAATTAAATTAAAATTAAATTTAAATTTAATTAAAGCTTTGCACTGTTAAACAAGAGCTGGATTTTCAGACCAGCTTTCCAGTAATTACAAAAACTGCTCCTAGTTTAACAAGCTTTGGTGGTTTAAGTTCCACCAAGACAGGGACCACTTTAGAACACAAAGCAATCTTTGCAATACATCTTTCTGACTGCAACAGAATCAAGATTCACTCAACACTATTTTAGGATAACATTTCGTAACTTTTAAAAATGGGTTTTGAAGGACTCACCCTCCCACCACTACTTGAACAGTCAATCCATTGCCCTTCAGTGCTGTCATGACAACACCAGTACTTGTACAGCTGCACTGTGAATTGACTGAAAAACATTTCTGGTTTTGTTTTGGAAGATCAAATTTTAATCAGATCAGATTCCCTTATCTAAACCACTACAGGACCCTACTGATGGTAGGAACATGAAGAACAGCAGGGCTTTTTAAAGTCATTTTTGTCTCTTTAAATTGGCAGTTTGAACACTCATTTATAACGTCTGATGTTCACCTAACAGCGGATTGCTACAAGGAGAAGGCCTTTCTACCATGCTTCCCACCACTTCCTTTGTACCAGCATGGATATGTATCCAACCATTCAGTAAACCAGCAGTATGCTTGAGCAGCAAAAAAATATCTTGTTACGCATTAGGTTAGCTCACCATTTTTCTGAAGCAGCCAAATCTAAATTCTCTGCTGGTTAGCTACAGGTATTTGCAGACAAGGACTGAAAGACAATACCAACTGCCCTAAAATCTATTGCCTTGCAACTAGAGAAGCAGAAAAAAAATTCTAATTTTCAATTTTACCATGTAAACTGATGGAGACAGCTGAAGTTACTACATTATACTCACCTCTTGAAAACCCATCTCAAATAAACATTCAACTGCTCCTCTGACAGGCAACAGCCTTGTAGAAAATGCTGGATTTCCAATCCGAATCAATCTGTATTTTTCCTCACAGGGATTCCTGAACAAATTGAAAGTTAAAATTATATTTGCAAATTAAGTAAACACTTAAAAGCTGGGTAACTGTACTATGAAAGATTTTTTTTAAAAGTTTAGTTTCATTTACATCACTTAGGCAAAACCTACATAAAACTTTGACTTTACAAATGTCTTTTAGTACTTGAACTCAGAGAGTTACCAAGTGGTACTAAAGTTTAGCTCGCAACTTACGTTCATGAATTCATGTTTTGTAGTCATACCCAGCAGGGCTGAGACACTTAGAGAGAGCTTCACATCCCCCTACACCTGGCGCATTCTAACTGAACCCTTCAGGTTCAATTCAGCTGGAAGGCTTTAATCCCACCACGGAAGCTGTGCTAAACTGCCTGGCATGTGAGTGAAACGACTGTGGTCTCTGTGCTACCTCTCAGGACCCCTTTCCTCTTTCAACTCCTTTAAAAACCTTTTTCTCTCGCCTCTTTCTTTAAAAGAAGCCAGTCCAGGACTCGCCATTCTCTGTCACGCAGCAGCTTTACAAGCGGCTGACGAGCCAGATATAGACAGGGAGGGGCAGCCCATACATCTCGAGCTGCTGGAAGACATCAAGGTCAGTCACACGTACTGGCGTGTATGTGCACCCTACAGAGCCACCTCGCAGAAATTCAGCTACAATTAACTCTTAGTACCAACCTTGCGAAGTCAGACGCAAAGGGCAAGCGAAAAATAGAGTAAAAAATAAAATGAAGTTAAAATGAAATTTAAATCAAGTTAAATTACTTGCTGTGCATCCACTTTTTTTCTAGGTAGTTCAATGCCCACTTAAGGTGGAGAATCAGGAATAAGGCATCATTTTGTGGTTAATACACAAACTCCTAAACTTTCAAAACAAACAAACCAGCAATAAATAAACAGAAATCCAGAACACTACACCTGTAGGCAAGCAACATTAATTTTAAATTAACGGCAAAAACACGACAGACTCTTCTGAACTCCGGCATTACACAACAGAACCGAAGGGGCCGCGCGGAGCCGGGGAGCGGCCGGCGGGACCCTGCGGCACCGCCCGCGGACCGAGGGCGGCGACCCCGCTCACCGGAGGATGTTGTCAGCGTAGGTGAGGAGCAGCCGCGAGGCCTCCAGGAAGATCTCCCGCCTGTTCTGGCACAGTTCGCTCACGGCGGGGGAGCCCGGCGAGGACGAGAGCCCCAGGGCGGCCGCCATAGCCACCCGCCTCGCGCCGCCCGCCCCCGGCGCTGCGCCAGGCGCATGNACTACCAAAATTTATCACTATTTATACATTCTAGCAAACGAAGGCATTAATGCTCATTGGATACAAGTTGCACAGTTCTCTTATTAATTAACATGCTATCTTCTATTGGTTAAATGATTCCCTTATTTCTTACGCTGATTTTTCCTTTTGAGTCCATGGTTGCAAACTCCCCCTGCCAGAATTACCTTTTATCCAGTCAGAGCTGATGCCAGCACAGCTGCTGAGTTGGCTTTGCTAGTTTCTTCCTCATCTTGGGAGCTCTGCCAGATGTCCTTGAGTCCAATAAATTCTGCATTCTTTGTGCCCACTGTCAGTCCTACATCCTTCTTCTTAAGCTTTGTAAACCTCCACCTCTTTGAGGTGTGATCTCATTGAAACATATAGGGCCCTAAAAAAGCAGTTCTGTCAACAAGCAATTTATCTTTCTAACACTTGGACATAACTTAGAGCTTGATTAAATCTCCTTTCTGGTCGATTGGGCTTAGAAGTACACAAAGATCAAATATCAACATAATTTTCTTTTTTCTATTTCATATTTTGCAACATCGGGAGCCCCTTGGCAGGCAGTAACATCATTAAGGATATAAATCCCCTTTTGTACTGCCCTGGTTTGACAGCACTGAGGGTGCCACACCTTCAGGCTCACCTGGGTTGCCTGAGCAGGAATGTCATTGCAGCGACTCACCCCCACCACGACGTGTGCCCTGCACTACCCAAAATCCGTCCCAGAGCAGCAAAAAACCCCTGGTCTTCTTCTAGACATCTGGTTTGTGCTGCTACTGAAAGAACTATGGGAACTATGGTGAAGAACCTTGGTCACAAAGGCCTGTGGACATTTGCTTTATTAGGAATGCAGATTTAAAGAGTTCCAAGCAAGAGAGGTCTTTAAAATTCAAGCTGCTTTCTGATACTGTAGGTGATACTACACTGTGGCTCTGCTGCTTGCTTCTGACAGGTCACAGCTCAGCTTCTATGGCATTTTAAGATAGTGGTACATATCCCTCACAAAAGCTGAGATTTAACACAGGGCAGTTCACTTTTGCTGAGATTACATTTATTATTCCTACTAGCACAGTTTAAAAGGTACTATTTCAGCCCTCAGGATCATGGAACTGGTACCAAAGTAATAAAATTTTAATTTAAGATGATGCCATGTTCCTTGGCTGCTACTTCAGCTTCTAATTTCCTTTCCTCGTGTTTCATGTAGGCATGTGACTCTCAGTGTTGGCTGCCTGAGGAAAGATAGACTATATTGCTATACGTGTATGCATATAAATACATAATGCATCTCAGTATGGCATTTGTAAACAATCCTTTGAAGTGCTTATAAGCAAGCAGTGTGAAAAATTTAGAAAACCAAGTGCCAACTTCCAACAAATCGCTAACACATTAAATATCCAAGGAGTTTTATTTCTAAATTAAAAACAGACTCTTCATTAAAAAAAAAAGTGCACACGTTTATTTTTTATTAAATATTGCATTTATCTCCTTTTTGGCTTTTCTTTCCCTCTTTCCTGCAGTACGTGCCTCATTACTGTGCTAGTTTGTATTTTTAAGTAGCTGTGTTTACAGCTAATAAACATTATTGTGTTGCGTGGGGGTAAATTCAGTTTTCTTACTGCTGTGTACTAAAGTTATATAAAGGTATCACCTAACAAGGAAACTCACAATGTAATTAATTCATGTCTCTGTTGATGAGACTTTGACAAAACATTTTACGCTTTGCCATAGTAGTCTGTCCAGGATAAGGTCTTGCCTATTACTCCACCGGAGTGCTGGTTTGAAGGCTTTTAGGTTTGTTTGGGTTTTTTCTACTCCTCCTCTGCCTGACCGAAACACGCGGCCCGGGAAGGAAATTATTTCACCGCCTTTTCCTGGTCTCCGGGCTACTCACACGATCACGCTGCCTGCCNAAGCGCCGTGGGCCGCGCGCACCGCACACCTCCTGCTTTCCCCCCCCGCCTGCGGAGTGGTACGGCCTCGCGCCGTCGGAACGGGAAAGGCAGGCAGAGCGAACCATCGCCGGGCGGGGGGAACGCGGCCGGCGGAGGTACCGCTGAAGGCTGGGGCGGAGGGAGGCCGGGGTTTCAGCACGGGCCGGCGGGGGACGCCGCCCCCAGCGGGGCGGGCCGGGCCGGCAATGGCGGCGCTGGGCGGTCCCGTGGCGCCGGGGTTTGATTCCTCGTTTACACATTAAAAGTTGCCGTTGCCCTTGAAACATCTGGGGGTGTCCGGTAGCGCTTGTTCCCGGGGGAATTCATCCTGCGCCTGGTTTTTCCGCATAGCAGGTATCGGGCGTTGTTGGGTCGGACAGGACGGCCCGGCACCGGGGGAACGGCATTTCAGAAAAGGCTGCGTGGGGCTGCGGGACGAGCTGCCTCACGGAGCTCTGCAATCATATTATATGTGCATATTGAGATATATGTATATACACTGCTAAAACATGCTATACTTCGTTATACGCATGTATAATAATATGTGTAAAATATATTATCTTACACATTGTGTATGGTATACAATATATATCATATAGTGTATCTATAAATCATACATATGTTATACATTATACTCTATAGAGATGCATATAATATGACTGCAGAGGTGTTTTATATTCTATATTATATATAGAACGCCTAATATTCTTTATGTATTTATATATGTAACTTGCATTATATAATACATATTATATATAATATGTATTTTTTATAAACATACACTCACGCTGTCTCTTTTAGAGTCCAGCTAAATGGCTTAAAAAATTTTAATGGCAAATTTGGATCAGGATTTAAAACAAGCTCCTTTAAAAATGTTTTTTTAATAATTAAATTTAATAATTGCATAAAATATGTAGAAAATATAATATGATATTGGTTTTTATTTTTATTCCCTATCCGAAGTGTTCTTGGCCAGGCTGGATGCGGGTCTCTACTGCTTGGTCTAGTGAAAGGTGTCCCTGCCCATGGCAGGGATTATTGGAATGAGGTGATCTTTAAGGTCCCTTCCAAGTCAGGGCTTTCTATGGATACATGACATTTTCTAGTAATGCTGCTGTGTACTTGTGCTGCCACAGGTCTGGGTATTTTAGCAGGAGTGCTCAACAGCCCTGTATGGTCTTCATACAGCTCTCTCCATTTTACCAAAGAGCTGGGGATGCCAAGCTGCTCTTTGTACAAGGCAAAAAGCAGGCAACTTGTTGAAGCCTGTGTTATAGGCGTTGGCAGAGCTGTACTGCAGCCACTGCCCTGCTCCAGCATGTCAGATATCTGTGTGCAATCAGACAGGCTCTGGACCTGGCAGTGGTCAAGGCAAGGAAAAGGGACTACGGCACAGTACAGCACCATCACTGCTTGGCATAGTCATCTAGTCCTTCCTCAAGTACTTGTTCTCAGCAGAGGCCTTCTGCCATCACTTCCCGTTCCTCTTGCTAGTGTTGCCTTCAACAGAGGTGGTGCTGTGCTCCACATCTTGCTCAAGCTACTTGGGATACTGTCCCCTGACAGTGTAATAACCCAAGGCTGATGAAGGGGAGGTGGAAAGAGAAGGAGTCTTGTCCTAGATGTGTAATTACATTGGTAGCAGAACCAGGACAAGTTTATTGACTCCTGTTTGAAGTTTCTAGACTGTTCTCTCTGACATGAAAGTTGAGATGATGATGATATCCTCAACTTGGTAATGGTGGGACATACACTTTCCAGCGAGCACACGCTTTTTCCCTTAGAAGAATGGAACTGTTAATGTTTATTATTTCTGCCTCCAGCTAGCTGGTGGTTAAAGCTCCAGGGAAGTTTTGCAGCAGAACCAGAGTAGAGTACTTCACAGTCCACAGTGGTGCAAAGTCATATTCATCAGCAGCTTAAGCTAGAAGAGCCCACTAGAGGCTATTCCCAAAGTGAACATGTTTCTTTGCCAGTATCTGCCATAACTCATACTATTCCTCGTTGTAGACACAGAAACTATATCCCTTTCTTCAGGGTTGAAAATAGGCTGTCATGTAAAATGCAGGTTATTAATTTAATGTTCTTGGAATGTTTTCCACATTGGCTGCTTTATTGTTGTGTTTCTTTCCACACCCCCTCCACCCCGCTCCATTTACAGAAATGTGCTTGATTATTGCCACCATGTTCTCGCAGTGCTCACAGGATCTGTTAAAGATTGCAAATCTTCATCTCCGGAGCCTGAATTTAAACCTACATTTACAAAAACACAGAAGGCCTTTCAGCAAGTCACTGCCTGCATGTCGAAGGAAAGTAGTTGTTACAGGTATTGGTTTAGTGTCCCCTCTTGGTGTGGGGACTCAGTTTGTGTGGAAGCACCTTCTGGAAGGAGGCAGTGGGATTACATCACTAGATGGGGAAGAATATGCAGGCATCCCATGTAGAGTGGCTGCGTGTGTGCCAAGGGGAAATAGGGAGGGTGAGTTCAGTGAAGAAAGCTTTGTGTCGAAGTCAGAGATCAAATCCATGAGTTCTGCCACTGTGATGGCCATCGGTGCAGCAGAGCTTGCAATGAAGGACTCTGGCTGGTCTCCCCAGTCTGAACAGGACCGCTTAACTGCTGGTGTGGCAATTGGGATGGGAATGGTTCCACTGGAAGAAATTTCTGACACAGCTGCCTTATTTAAAACAAAGGGTTACAGTAAGGTCAGCCCATTTTTTGTCCCAAAGATTTTAGTCAATATGGCAGCAGGCCATATCAGCATTAAATACCAACTGAAAGGGCCGAATCACGCTGTGTCGACTGCTTGTACCACAGGCGCACATGCAGTTGGAGACTCCTTTAGATTCATTGCTGCTGGTGATGCTGATGTCATGTTGGCTGGAGGGACTGAGGCTTGCATTAGTCCTTTGTCTTTGGCTGGATTTGCAAGAGCCCGGGCCCTCAGCACGAGTTTTAACTCGAGCCCTAAAGCAGCGTGTCGACCCTTTGATTCACAGAGGGAGGGGTTTGTAATGGGAGAGGGTGCTGCTGTGCTGGTCTTGGAAGAGTATGGACATGCCGTACAAAGAGGTGCTAGGATCTATGCAGAAGTTTTGGGTTATGGACTGTCCGGTGATGCTTGCCACATAACAGCACCTAATCCTGAAGGAGATGGTGCATTCAGGTAAGAACTCTATGTTGATTATAATGGCTACTTCATATGTTAATTATAGTGGGTGCATTTGTTTCTGTCATATATTTTTCATAGAGGAGGGATGTTCTGTCTTGAATTAATATTCCGAAGTCTTGAAAATCTGAAAAATGAAAGAGCTTCTGGTAATGTTGTGCCCCAATTCTCTTTTTTTTATTAGGAGGGTGAAGGCTAGTTCTCGGTAGAATCAACCTTTTTCCATAGAGTTATGAAAGCTTTCTCTGTGTGAAAACATTTTTCCTTTGGTGCATATAGCTGTTCATATAAATAAATCTCAATGGAAACCTCCTTTTAAGATGTTTGTGGTCAGATAGAATCTTTTCAGGTTCTCCTTCACTCTTTTTCCATTGAGAAGATAACCCCCCCCACCCCACCCCCCCAAAAAGCATGTTATTTGTTGCAAGAAATCTCAGGTGAGGAAAGCTGTACAGCACTTAGAAGATCTAGTTTGTTAAAATATTCAGTACTTCATCCATATGCAGCTAAGAGTGTTAGTGAAGGGGCATAGCAGAAATACCCTTTAGTACTGTTTGAGGAGGTGGTAAAGCTTCATCAGTGTTTATCTCATCAAACCCAGTTCCCAAGTAGATGATACTCATCTAATCATTATCATTGAACTAATTAAATTGTCAGCTAAATTATATGTATAAGTTGGAGAGCTTCGTGTAGGCTGAGTATTGGAATCTTTAGTAAAGATTTAGTTTGCCTTATTCTAAATGTATGTGAATATTTAGTACCAAAATTCAATATATCACTGCACAGATAGATCAAACTTCTGCAGGGTATTGTAAAGCTGTGTTTGCATCTTTATGAAGTTAACACATTTTTCTAGAAGTGTAAATATGCCATGTTTCCATCTATGCTCTTTGATTTGTATTTAATTGTTCTGCAGACTTAGGTGTGAGACGAGTAATCAGGAGTGTCTTATCTCATATTTTCAGACTTTACCCTTGTTTACCCTTGAGATGATATGGCAATATATTGTAATAGAATTTTTGTGTATTTTATGATTGCAGTAGCATATAAATTAAATTCACAGTAGGAAGAGTTGAAAGTTAATCTGGGTATCTCCAAAATGTTGAGCATTTCCACCCTTGAGATAAGATAATACATTTTAATACTGTCTTCAAGCCAGTATTTTGTTACTGCAGTAGTACGTAAATTAAGTCTGGAATGTATGTACTTACCTCATTTTTCTGTAGGAATTTTATTTGCCACATCAAAAAAATGCAGAGGAATTTATTTTTTGGCATCTTCTAATAACTGCTGTTGGAGGCTAATATGTATGTTGGAATAAACCAACAGGAAAGGAGAGGAAAAGCCAGATTCAGAATTGTGGATATAAAGAGTGTCCTACACAAGTAATCTGGTATCTCCTTAAGTGAATAAGTTCATTGCAGATAATGTATTTAACTAAATTAATTTATCTCATAGTTATCAGTAATCTCTTTTGCCTGAATATTGGCTCACTATCTAGTGACAGTGAGTGTCAGTGGCCTCCACCCTAAGCTAAGCTGGATGCTTCTAAGGGTAGAAGGCTGTAGTAGACATTTAAATTTGACCAGAAGCCTGTGCTATCTGGTTTTGAGCTTCCTTCCATTTCCTTATTTTTCATAAATTTCAAAAGAATCAGTGGTCTTTTGCTCCAAGGTGCTTTGTTATTGTGTGCTAGGAGAGATGTCTGATTCATCTCCTTCTTTGAGGGAAATCTGTGAGAAATTGCAATATGGAACTGTGTTGATCCTTCCATGGTTTTCATAAAAAAACACGTTTTAAAGAGGCAGCCACAGTGCACAAGTCATCAGGAGTCAAACAAAACATACCATGCCAGGGGTAGAAGAGTGTGACTTCCAGTAAATTTCATTATAAAATGAAATACAAGGATTTGTGCTATCTCCTTGACATTTTCTGCTCTCTGGAAAGCATGCAAAAGAAGCTCATGTAGAGGATAACTGCAGATTTTTTCCTTTGATTTCCCAGGATTTTTGCTGGGGAGAACATAAAATTTTTGTAATAATATCAGTAATTATTTCTCTCTCAAATGTTTTCAAATTTTACAGTGAAAAGGGTGTTTGATACATTAATGAAGTCTGTAGAGACTGATTATCATATCTTCTTTTCTTCTTCCTTGTATTCTTCCTAGCTGTGGAATTTTTAACAGCAAGTCTGATTTTATAGTGGGCCTCACTTTTATTGTCTTCGTCTGGTACCTAATATAGATGCTAATGTCCTTAGTTAGATGAATTAACCTCTTGTCATTTATATCTCTGCTAAAGCAGATTTTCACACTTGATAAACATTTTAAAACAACCTTAAGGTTTTCTTTTGGTTTGTACATTTGACAAAAATACATTGGGCAAATCGGCATTCTGTTGTCTTTTTTCCCTTAGGTGCATGTCTGCAGCAATAAAAGATTCTGGGATCAAACCTGAAGATGTAACATATGTCAACGCACATGCAACTTCTACACCTCTAGGAGATGCTGCTGAGAATCAAGCAATCAAGAGACTTTTTAAAGATCACTCACATAATATTGCAGTTTCCTCAACAAAGGGAGCAACAGGACATCTCTTGGGGGCTGCAGGAGCTATTGAAGCAGCTTTTACTGCACTGTCCTGCTACCACGGGATTTTGCCACCGACTCTAAACTTACAGAAAAGAGAGGCAGAGTTTGATCTCAATTATGTTCCATTGACAGCTCAGGAGTGGAAAACTAACAAGCGGCGTATAGCACTCACAAATTCATTTGGCTTTGGTGGCACTAACGCAACTTTGTGCTTTGCGAGTGTTTAATTTATGCTGTGAATGGTGTGAAAAAATGGCACCAATGATGATTTTCTGTACTGCTATCCCTGGTGTGTTCTGTAAACTCTTCTCAGCTTTGAGAGTTGCTCATTTGATACATAAGAACTTTATTCACACTAACATTTACACCAGTAATTCTTTTAGAAAGAGGGAACTTCTTTTACTTATTCTAATAAAAATAAATAAAAGATCTGTTCTTTGTGTGATGAAGTTTTTGTTCTTGACTAGAGCAGGAGACATGCAGGTTTAACAGCAGGTTAAACTATGTTAGAAAAGATTTTTCTATGCAAGTGACAAAGAAATTATTTGGAATCATTTATACAAAAGAGAAGCTGGCTAACAAGCTCTAGCTCCACACCTAATGAATTAACTGCATGGTAATACAAGGTTTATGACTGAGCTCCCCTTTGTTTCCCACTCCATATAGAATTCTGCCTTTCTCCTCGTGGTGAGTTGTCTCAAATATCATGGATTTATGTACATTCTTCCACACAGGTGATATTCAGGGGACAATTATGCAGACAGACATTCAAAAGATTTCTGGCACTGTTTCATTTTCTTTTCATCTTTATTCATTTCCATTTGTTGTATTTCCTCATTAGCCACGGGCTAACATTGAAGGATGCATACAGCATGGCCTGTACATCTTCCATATGGCACAGGGATAGAATTAATAGGTCATGACCTGTTTACAAGCAAAGTAAGGTAGATAAGTATGGCACTGAAGCTTTCAAAAATAGTTATACAGAAAGGAGTAAGTATATTGGGAAGTATCTGTTTTTTCTGCCAAAATGGAAAAGTAGAACTAGCAAAATTTTCCAAACAAGGCCTTTTCCAGAAAAAAAATTGTCTTCAAGAAATAAATCTGAGATAACAGTAACACTAAACTATACCTAAAGCTAGCATATTGACGAGGGTGTAGTTTTGCAAAGGAAAAGTAAAGGACTTTGTCTATTCCTTCTGGCACCAACCAAGCATCTTAGCCAAATAGTGGCTTGACTGATAGTGCAGATGTGAGTGAAGTTTGAAATTCCCATTGGTAGGTTAGTTCATCAAAAGACTTTCCACCAGTGTTTTTGAAACTGTCAGTCTTAACCTTTGACCTGTGTAAGTGGAAGAAAAGTAACTCACTAGATTTAAAATAAATGACATAAAAAGTAGCTGCACTTGTAAGTAAATTTCGTTCTGGAATGAGCTTACCAATGGGCTATCATGAGGCTGAGCTATACCCTAAAATCTCATTATTTACACAAACAGTCTGAATGCTGATATTAAACAGCATAATTTTTGCATTTTCTGTCTTTACTGAATAGAAAGTTAAAGAGGCTGTTGTGAAAAATGCAGTTGGAGAATGATTAAGACTATTTCAGAAACTGAGTTCATAGAGAACAATCCAGCCCAAAAGAGATTAATGAATGGTAAGCGTGAAAGTAAAATGATGTATTAGCAAGGGGAAAATGTGAAAGCATACAAGCAAGACAGAGTATGGGAGTTTGGTGTCAGGGAAAATACCAGCAAATCTCTTACGTTATGTTAATTAACAGTGGCAGTACGATGAATGAGAATCTGGATTGCATGCAATACAAAAGGCAGAATATAAAATTCAACACTACTCTCTGCAAATTATATGCAAAAAGAAATTGATTCGAAGAATTCAGACTCTAGGAGAGAGTGAGCAGGAAGGCAGTGAATGTGGAGGAAATCATCCGGCAAGCTTCTTCTGGAGACTGTTTTTTCAGGTAGTTGTGATTCTGAGCAGAATAAGGGAAGACTAGGTAGTGTTGCATTATTGTGGACTGGAAGTACAGTCTAACTAAACTCAAAGACTAACCCAGTCTTTGTTACAGAGCTGCACACCTGCAGTTAATACTGTGACAGATATGCCTCCTTTTCCCTCTGATAGCAGAGATCATGGCCCCAGGAGTGTTGGGTGCAAGCCACAAGTGTGCCAACTGTGAAAAGACAGATGATACTGTCACAGAGAAAAATAAAATAGAAACTGAAATGATTAAAAGATTTTTCTCTCTTTAGCCCACTGCAATTTAATCATCTGGTGCAGGTAATCTTTAAACCGTGAAAGCTTTGTGACAATAGTTATTTTAGGTGTTTTAATTATGGATCATTTTAAGACACCTAGATGCAGTAGTAGTGTACCCTGTAGGGAATCTGGAGTTTTTAAAAAAAATTAATAGAGCCCAAGTCTAGCCCCTATTTTAAATTTGTTGATATAATTTTCATTTTTTATGTACTTTTTTTGAATCACCTCTTTTTATCACACACCCCACTGAGCTGATCAGGGGCTACTTACTGATAATTACTGCTTTATTATGGTAGCTACAGACATAAAAGGAAAATAGATGTGTTGCTAAACTATTAAGTGAGCAAACTGACCAACATATTAAAACAATGCTCTCCCTTAAAATGCTCTTTTCATCTTCAGTAATGGAGAGAGGTAAGCATTCAGAGTCTGGATTAAAAAGCTTCATATTTAGACTTACTTGGAGTTACTAACCATTTCATAAAGAAAACCTGGAGATGCTGGTAGAGTGTTTATACTGAAGCCTACTTCTCAAGTGGTCCAACACACTTGTGAGAGCCACATGCTCCAGGCAGGATCAGAGAGTGAGTGAGGCCAGAGATTGCCTAGTCCAGCCCTACTGCTCCAAGCAGAGCCACCTAGAGCAGGTGGCTCAAGGCTGTGTCCTGCTGGGTTTTGAGTACCTCCTGGGATGGAGACTCCACAACCTCTCCAGGCAACCTGTGCCAGTGCTTTGTCACTCTCACTGTAAGAAGTTCCTCACTTTTCAATGGAATTTCCTGTATTTAAATTTGTGCCCATTGCCTCTTATCCTTTCAGTAGACACTGCTGAGAAAAGTCTGGCTCCCTCTTCCTCCTTCCCTCATCAAGTATTTAATTATGTTGATAAGACCTCACTGGAACTTTCGTCCCATCCAGGCCAAACAGTCCCACCTCCCTCATCCTCTCCTCCCATGTCAGATGCCCCAGGTCCTTTATCATCTTTGTGGCTCTTCACTGGACTTATTCCAATAGGAACATGTTTCCCATGTACTGGGGTACCCAGAATTGAACCCAGCTCTGCAGATATGTCTGTGATGAGTAGGCAGGAAGGGATCATCTCCTATGAGTTGTTGCTGCTGCTGCTCTTCCTGATGCCCATGATGATTCTGGTCTCTTTCACTGAAAAGGCAGCTGGTCCAGGAGGACCACTGGACTTTGTCAACCTACTTTCCAGCTGCTTAAAATATTGCTTAGATTTGAATCAATATTTTTAGAAATAAATGTATTTGAAACAAAAATTGGAATAATGGTAATTTACCTGAACTCATTTACTTCACAGAATCTAATAAAAATGTGTTATAAAAAAAGTCAACAGCATATGCTTGCTGAAATCTTACAAAGATCAGACCACTACTCAGGGTTAATTACTGTTTCCAGAAGCAGTTTTTTAAAATGATAAACCTAATTTATTTTCAGACTTCTGTAGCTTGTTCTGCAAGTGTAGAGAGCAAAAATTCCTCACGTTAATTTATTGCAGATCACTTTAGTTCAGTGTGAAGAAGTATTTTACCTAGGTATACAGCATACTTTTGGCTAATGAATGTATTTGTAACAATAGGATGTGACGCGGTGCCGGAGAATCCCCAGCTAGCCCTTTCCTGGACCGTGCCGAGAGTGGCCGCGCCCTGAGCAGAATCAGCCCCGGTGGCGGTAGAGCAGGGCTGCTGAATGCCGCAGCAGCGACGCTGCTCCCAGCAACACCGGCTCTATCAGCGCCAAGGATCGGAGCCAGGGACACGGAGGGAGCCTCTCTCGTGTGGCTCCCCAAGGAAACCCCTCCCTGTGCACAGTCTTTTAAATGGGGGAGGTACAAGGGGGGGGTTTACAAGTTTCAACCAATCAGAATTGGGCAAGGGAGGAGCAGAAGGAGGGATTTACAGAACTACAACCAATGAGGGAAAACAGAGAGAGGATACAACTTGAATGAACCAATAGTGCATCGAGGAACATGGAAATTTCTAGACTTAAAGGCAGGGTCAGCTAGGGATTGACAACTTTAGCCGGTGGGGCAGAGGGCAGGAACAAGGAGTCATGTACAACTGGGAAGAGAACACTTGGACCAAAGCAACCAACATAGGGGAAACCAGGAACGATCCATCAAAGGAATTATAATACAAACCTACATTAAAGAAAAACACACCACCACAATAATGTCTTGCCACTTCTTAAATTATTTCAAATTAAATCCAGTTAAAGCTTGAAAGAACCCCTGAGCAAAAGTTTTTATTTTCAGTGAAAATGGGATTCACAGTTTACAAATATAATAAAAATCAATAGGTATAGTTATTTCAAGGCATCTACGGCATTCTTTCAAACAAAAAGCTAACTAACACAAAGACTATCTTTAGATGCAAGTCAGCAAGATTTCCTGCTTACCAGCTGGTGATAGTTTGCCTTTCTCTAGCATGGACACTCTGAGTGTACTTTGGATCATATTTCATGATTTCTCAAGCCATGAGTGGGTCTGTAGTGAGAAATGCGTACTGCAAAACCATGGGTGGCTGAGGATCAGCCTTGTCCTGTCACCCTTCCCACCACGCCTGACAGCTGGGGCCATCGATGGGACCTCTGTGCTGGGGGTCTGTGCCAAGTCCCTTGGTGCTGTCAAAGTGTTTGAGGTCGCATCTTTGTGGGACCACCCTCTGGACTTCCATGACCAGAAGGGGAATGGGAAAACAGTTGGTACAAAAACATTCAGGGAGTTTCCTCCCAATTCTCTGTGACCTGATTTGTCTTTCCTTTTGTGTTCTAATGAATTCAAAAGCAAACTTTAAGGATAGTAGGATGGCAGAGTATGTTTATTGAAATAAAGAGAAAAGTTTCCATGATAAGAAGTATGAGAAGCTCAGTGATTTTAAAATGTTGTTGGAAGTGTTCTAGGAGGTGGATTTTTGGAAAGCAAAGCAGGGCAGTATCTCAGAGGTATATGGCTTTTCAAGTAATGTGAAAAATAACTAATATAAGTTTTCAAAAGGATTAATTTTGTTATGTGTTGTTTAACATATACTTTTTTACTTAGTAAAGCTTTAAAGTGATTGTTGATATCAGAAAAAAACCTAAATTTATTTATATTTTCAGCTATATGCTGGTCTTCTATTAGAATATAATTGGGAGAGGAGGCATTTTACGTTTTACTGTTTTGAGGACTATATGGAGCATTTCTACCCTGGACAATTTCTGAGAAAAGGTTTCTAAATATTTTTTTTTCCCCCCAAACTGTAGGATTTAGACTGGTGAATGCTCCTCTTATTCTGAAGTAGACAGTAGATGTGGTATCAGAGAATGAAAAGAACATATAATGAATTGATAACTTTTTCTCTCACCCCTTTTTTTTCAGTCTTCACTCTCTTACATCCTTTCCTAATTTATGTAAATAATACATAACCATTAGCTTTTGCTTTCTGAAAAAGAAAAAAAAAACAACTTTGGCTGTAATTTTTCAGTTTGAATCATGGAGGTATCATTTTAGAGCAATAAACATCCCAAACTTTGGAATGTATAAACCTTGGTTTATCAAGTGCATATTTTGAAGACAAGCAGAGTGTTTCAAATTCAGCCATTACAGTGGAATATACTGCAGAATGGAAATTACTAGTGCTTTTTAGGGCGTGTAAAAATTCTGATTGCTCTGATTTCCCCTGATTGTCTTTGGGCAATGGCTTGTGAAAATACACCACTTTACTTTTACTTCTTCTGTAGCAGTAAAAATGGACGAATGTGCTTGCATGGTACCTGAAATATTTAGACTACATCTTTTTTCTGACAGAAGCTCTCTGCAACTTAATTTATATATATTCTTTCTGTCCTTTGTTTTCAATGTGTAAATCACATTTCGCCTGGAACAAAATGACATTTGGTCTTTAAGTAGGCAGTTAGTTTGGGCAAGTCTCCCAGGACTTCTGCTTGTCATCTGGACACAGTCAAACTTCTCTGTCTCTTAAAATGTGGGGAGAGTGACTACCCTCAAGATTAGGACTCTGTAGCAATGTTGGCTCATACTCACTAGCTAGCTTTCACAAAATAGGAAATTGAAGCTACAACGTTTATCACAGCTAGGACCCTAGTGAAAATATTTCTTCCTTCTGGATATTTCCAGCAATATCATATAGGCTTTTAAATTTAATCATCTTAGGTTTGTAATAAATTAGATTCTGTATCTGTCACATTTTTAGGAATATACCTTTAGTTCCTCTTTTATTTATTTATTTTTTTAATAAGATGGGCTCCTGTTTGTTTTCTAAAGCTAGCAACAGTAATGAAAAAACTATGAAGGCAGTTTTATAACCTAAGCAAGATGTGCAATAGTTTCTGTTTGGACAGTAGACACCACTCCAAATTTTGTAACAATGATGATTAATTTTAACTTGGTAGAAACCCAATTTCCTACCTGCAGCTATTGAACTGTAAAGAAATATGCCAATATCAGTTGCTTATAGCCAGTACCTCTGTGTAGGAGGCACAATAATTTTAGTATGATAGCTAATATACAGGTATATCAAACTGGTAGCATATAGGCTATTGCAGCCCAAGGTCTCCAACAAAATATAATAGGAATGAAGTGAAATAAAATAACAATAAGAAGGATTGAAAGAAGACCTATGCTCATGAAGAGCTGAAGAAATGCAAACGAGGAACTATAATTGAAAAAGAGATGAGTATTTTTTAATATGTGTCTTGTAGTTCTCCTAGAGTGCTGTAAAGCTGAACAGATGCTAAATAGCTGGATATCCATGTGATGGTTAATATAATTTTGTAATTTTCCTCTTTTTGTCATTGTCAGGATGTTGGTGTTAAATGTTATTGCTCTAAGCAGCAGTTAGTTGTTTCATGGACTGTTTCCTGGAGTTCAGAATGCCATCAAGCAGTCTCTGGGCTGAAACAAGACATAAAATGAATTCTAGGAATTAATTTAAGAGTCAATTCTCATGATATTTTGGGTTTGATGGAAGAGAGGAAGGAAGGAAGGAAGGAAGGAAGGAAGGAGGGAAGGTTGCTGGTATTGAGCTTGATATAGAATATTTGTATACAATAAGTTTTGAAGGAGTGTCAGAAAACAATATTTCTATCTGCAATTTAATTAATTTTATAGGAGTGTTGTAATTTCTTATTTTTTCCTGAGGACATTTTTCCAAGAATGGTGTCTGGCCTAGGGAGGCTTACAGGTAGCTTAGTATCACCTATCTGGATTTAATGTGGATTATTTTTGAATCATCTAGGAATGCTCAGGGAATTTCTTAAATCAGTGGTGGCAATACTTTTGTCTCTTGAGAAAATTTATTATCATTTCGCTAGCAGAACCAGCAGGTTCAACCACCTTCATAATTGTTCTATTGGGACCAGCCAAATTCTCCACACTTGGTGAACATCCTTAAGCCCTTGGATGTGTGCTGAAGGCCAGGGCAATAAAACTGAGGTTGCACTTTGCTGGTCCTGATCTAACAAAACCCAGTTTGCAACAAGCCCAGAGTGGATAAAGAGAAATGCTGCTGGCAGCAACACACCAAAAGGAATCTCTGGAGCGAGGCTTGTCCCAACACTGCCCTTTACTGTCTATTCCTTAGACACTAAAAATTCCTTAGATACTCACATCAATTAACTCACCCCAATGATAGGCTTGTCTCAGCTTTTTCTATTGAAACATCAACGGACAGAACAACTCCTCTCTTGGATGGAAAGTAAATAGAGCTGTGCATAAGCACAGAAAGTAAAAAGCTGTGCATAAGTGGGTAAAACTGAGTCTGATCTACATCCTGTAAGTCATCCTTTGGTTTAAACAAGAATAGTCTTAAGCATACCTTTAATTTAAGTGCTAGATGGGGGATGTTACTGCCTTTCATACATTGTATCAGAACATAAGGGAGTTGCCTCTGTTTCCCTTTTTTGAAAAGAAGGAGAACAACCTTTGTCATGGAGGCAAGTCAGTTTTTGTCAGTGCATTTTTTCACATTTATGTAGGCAAATTACTCATTGCACAAGCCTTTCTTAGCAGACTATGTGGGGGTGGAATTTATAGAAATAGCTCTCACTGATTTTCTTCAATAACACAGAGAGAAGGATTCAGATGAATTTGGAATTTAAAAAAAAAAAAGATAGCCAGAAGTTCTAAGAAAAGCAGATTCCTGAGACTGCTAAGAAATTGTATAGGGAGTCTAAAAGAGCAGTGAAGACAAGGAGTAGTAATTTCTCTATTCACATCTGTTTCAGAGATTCAGATTCTCTTTGTAATTCAGCAATAAAAGGTGGAAAGAGAATAGAGGACACCTTTGTTCTGTTTTAGGTAGCTGAAATGTGTTTGGAAGAGAGTGTTCAGAATAACAATTGGTGAAGCCCTTGAAAATAATAGATCATGCTCCCCTAGAGGTAACTCCAATATCCAACAAACTAGGTGAAGTTACCGCTTGACGCATTTGGAATTCTTGTCAATGTCATGCTTATAACAGGAGTGAATAATTTGGCCTTTATTCAATTAATTAGTCTTTGTTTCTCCTTTGACTGGCAATGATTAGTTGTAGTGGTTGTGTTTTTAATGTGAGTGCCTTTCTGCCAGGAAATGGACTGACATAAAAGATCTCACTCCCAAGGGTCACCTTGCCTGAAATAATCATGCTTACTTAAAACCTTAGCTGTATTTACTATTTAGAGCCACAAATTTTACGAGGCTCCTAGAAGGAACTTGTACCTGGTCACCAGTTCACTGGAACATCCTCATTTCTGTGCTGAATGATTTATTCCTGGTCTGGAACATCACCACCCTCTTTAGAAACAGATTTAAAAGGTAGCATTGTGGTTCACATGCTGTGAGCCAGAGTTTAATGGCTAATAGCCAGGTTCCTTTGCCAGCACACTGGTCTGTCCTGGAATGTTACAGATTCCTGCACTGGACCAAATTAGCCTGTACCTCATGATGGATGCTATAGGATTGCTTTAGGAAGGGGCGTACTCTAGGATTTCTAGGAAGAATTTTAATATCTCTTCCATTCAGCTCCAGTAGGTCTCCAGAGGAAGCCTTAAAAATGCCCTGGTTAAAGAGTGTGTGTTTGATCCTCCAGCCATATTCAGTGTAACAAGCTCCAGAGGCATTTCCACCCTTAATAAATGCTCATGAGGAAATGGACTTGGCAGGCTGTTTATGTCTGTGACACTTAAAGGCCAAAAGATTGTGTCAGATCAATCAGAATATTAAACATTTTGAACTATCAATCTTATGGGAGGAAATTGAATAAACCTTTGCTGCTTTGCAAAGCAACTACTTCTGCCCTGAGCGCTACTGTTTGTCCATCTGTAATGGGTGACACTGGGGGACCAGTGCAGAGCCATCAGAAAGAACAGAAGAGCATCTTTTGAAACTGGGTGAAACTGGTGAGCCACCATCTACTGAGAGCAGCCGCCCCTGCTCTCCAAACGCGCATCAAACTCGGTTGGGCTTGACTGGTTAGCCTTAGGGTGAAGCTTGGGGCTTGGCCGAGGGCACGTCCATGCGAGGAGCAGTTTTGCAGGAAGACCTCTTTTCTCTGCCTGGGAAGCGGGACCCTTTTCCGCGGCATGCCGCGCTGGGGCCGCCCGGGCGGGGAAGCTGGCGGGCGGAGCGGGTTGAGCACACGGTGGCAGCAAACTCCCGGTTATCCCGGAGCGCGGGCGCCGCTGGAAGCGTGGAGGGGCCCGGGATGGAGGCGACAGCTAAAGGTCATCTTGCGCAGCGCTCTGCAGCGAGCAGGGACACCTCCCACCGGACCAGATTGCTCAGTCATTGCTTTCCTTTTCAAACAGCCACCGAGCCGCTGCTTGCAAAGGAAAAGAGCAGGGCAAAGAAGGAAGACTAAGCACATCTCATCCAGCCTTTGTTTTTCCTTCATAAAGTTAATCTGAGTTCCTCTGTGTGAATTAAACTCGAGTTTGCACTGAGTTACTGAAGGGCACAGACTTTGAAGGGGTCAGCAGCTCTTTAAAGCCGTGATGTTACACCATTAGGGCACTAGAAGCACAGGCAGAGCAGGGAAGAGGGGAAATGATTCCATGTTTCCTAAGCAGCATACTGTGCATTTGCTGAAAGAAAGGAAATATGAGATTAAAGAGAAAGAAATTGTTTAAATGTGCTGTAGTTCTTGGACGTCTCTTGTTGCAGAGAGGGCAGGAGAGCTCCCTGTTGCTGTTGGCTCTAGCCCTGAAGGAACCATACAGTTTGAAAATAGAAGTATGTTGGAGATAACTCAATATTTGCTGTGACTCATTCTTCTTGTTTTGGACTTTCTTTGTGAGTGTTTTAGGACTACTTATGTCCCATTATAAATTGCAAATTAATTGAGACAGCTTAAGAATCGCTCTGCTTCACTGGATATTGAATGCGACTCATTGTTCCTGCCCTTTCCTCCTCTGGCTTCATCTCTTGACACCTCCATTCTGTGTGGAGTGGCCTACAAGACTGAAAGAAAGGAAGATTCTCCTGGGAACTGTTTCGAAAGAAATTCCTAAATTGCATACATAAGCAAATGATAACATTTATTGCTTAATACTTGTTTAGACGAAATAAGAAAGAGACAAGAAGGTTTTTAAAAAATGAGCAGTCGTTGCTCCTTCCTCATGCTCCTTTGTAATGGACCAGATAAAATATACCTAAAAACTTTCAGGGATTTGGTCCTGAAGATACTTTAGGTGTTTGGGGTTGAATTCCAGAACTGGTCTGGCAGAGGGAGGTACGTACTTCCACGGTTTCTTTAAAGCAAATGCCAGGCCCCAAGGCTGTGGGCTCGGGGCTCTGGGCTGGCTCAGAGCTGGTGTAGTGGGGCCTGCCCGGTCCTGCTGAGGGGAGAGGCCCTGAGGGGACTGACCCCTGCCTGTAGAGCTGCTTTTGGCTGAGGCCATAGTACAAGGCCAAATGCCAGGCCCTGCACTTGAGTCACAACGACCCCAGGCAGTGCTACAGGCTTAGGGAAGAGTGGCTGGAAAGCTGCTGATGGAAAAGGACCTAGAAGTGCTGGTCCACAGCAGCTGAACATGGGCCAGCATGTGCCCAGGTGGCCGAGAAGGCCCATGGCATCCTGGCCTGTATCAGCAGTAGTGTGTCCAGCAGGACCAGGGCAGGGATTGTCCCCCTGTACTCAGCAATGGTGAGGGCACACCTCAAATCCTGAGTTCAGTTTTGGGCCCCTCACTACAAGAAAGATGCTGAGGGGCTGGAGTGTGTCCAGAGAAGGACAACGAAGCTGATGAAGGATCTGGAGCATAAGTCCCGTGAAGAATGTCTGAGGGAGGTGGGGGGTGTTTAGCCTGGAGAAAAGGAGGCTCTGGGGAGACCTTTTTGCTCCCTGCGACTGTGTGACAGGGGTTGTAGAAAGGCAGAGGTCAGCCTCTTCTCCCAGGTAACAAGTAAGAAATGGCCTCGAGTTGCCCCAGGGGAGGTTTAGATTGGATAGTAGAATTATTTTTCACGGAAAGGGTTGCCAAGCATTGGAATAGGCTGCCCAGGAGAGTGGCAGAACCACCATTCCTAGAGGTATTTGAAAGATACATGGATATGTACTTGCGGACACGGTTTAGTTGTGGATTTGGCAGTGCTGGGTTAACAGTCAGACTGGATGATCTTACAGATCTTTTCCAACATAATCCATTCTATGATTCTATGAATATCCCCAGGCTGACTCACAGTTATCTAAGATGGTGCTTTTTGAACAACCAAATGAAATCTAGGAATGTTAGGGAGGTCAGCTTCAGAAGGCTCTCATATCCTTTCCTGACTTTCCTGCTCAAAACCTGCCTACCCTAAACTGCAAAACTGCTGCTGCCTTCATTAGGAAAAAGTGAAGTTTTTAGAGCTCCAGTGCTCTAAAAATCCTGCCTGTTGCTGTAGGTGTGCTTGCACAGTGACTTGCATATCTCAGAGGAAAAAAAAAAAATCAGTCAGCTGAGAGAGCAAAGTGGGGTTTTTCTCCTTGATTTGTGGAGCACATAACACAAACCAATCTCCTCTAAGCTAATGCAAGAAGCCATACATCCAGGACACAATGATGTCTTTTTATGGTCTCTAAATGCTAACCAACCCTTTGCACATCTATGCATATGCTTACGTGTGTGCCAGGAGCCTGTGGGCACCTGTAGGCTATGATTGCCCTGAGGGCCCTCAGCTGGGACCCCCACCCCCTCTGCCCACTGCACAGGAGCCTGTTTAAGCTCAGATCCAGCACCTGGGCTTGCCCTGCCTGTGTGGTATGAGTTACCCGTGTGTCTTAGCTCCAGGTCCCTGCTCTCCCTGATATGCTGTATGTGCATCCTGCATTAGTGGCAAATCTCAGTTTATTTCCTAGCCTTTGGTTGAAGATCACCAGATGGTTGGTGGGTTCTGTTGCTGTTTATAAAAAAGGGCAGATCTAATCAGGGAGACGAGCAAACTCTTGCTAAGTGGGGACAGACTTCAATGTACAGGTAAATCAGACCGATTACAATAATGCAATAGTTTTATGTTGTTTGCAATTTCAAAATGTCCTGGTAAAATATGAGAAGAGCTGGTCTTAGCCCTATGTGTTAGCCTCTTTAGGTAGGCCACGTCTAAAGAAAGTATTAGTATTTGTGTCAATTTCTGCATTTTGTTAAAAGTGGAACTTAATTTAGGTTAGTGCCAAAGGACCCTGACTTTCTGGGTCCTTTGGTACTAACCTAAATTAAGTTACACACTACACAATTAAGTTAGCACAGTCCTACCACTGTGCTAGGTGTTGAATATGCATTCCTTTTCCCAAAATCTAAACAAATGGACTGATAATGGAGCCATTCAGAAAATGAGGTAGTGTTGGCCCTAACTGTGCTGTTGAGTCTTTTCAAAGCCATTGATTCTCTGACTCAAACAAAATGTCAATAGGATCCTCAAATTTTCTGTATTCTACCCTGACAGGTTAGAATGAAATTTAGAATACTGGCTGCTCCTCACCAAGAGCACCTTAGGATATTTGATCCTTTGGTTTTTTGCTGGTGCTTTGGCTCTGAAGTTATAGACAGCTTGAAAATATATGTTCTGCTGAGTCTCTGGGGTTAGTTACTCATCTGTAGGCTTTTCCATCATTATGAAATATGCAGGGTATGGGTTAGGAAGTAAACAGAGAAATAAATTGTTCATTCCCAGCATTTGTTTGAACAGAAACACACTATGTATAACAGATGGAGGGTTCCAAGATTATTCTAGTGATAGATTCTCTTCTCTTTGCTTATTAGTAAGCAGTTAAATAAATTATTTGCCAGCTATACAAGTCAGGAATACTTATTTGATGAAGTAAACAGTGTTAACTTGTCTGTTCTGATGCAAGAGGCCAGGGAAATAAAGAAAGTGAAGGAGATTTAGACCAAGGTGTGTAGAACTGAATAAAGTAATGATTAAATAGGCATCCTAATAGTAGAATATGAAAAAAAAAATTAGATTCCTTTGAACAGCTTTTTGTTTATGATGTATTTTTGTCTTTGATATATTTTTCTCTTAAAATGCGTCTGTGCTTTGTGATAGCTGGGCTGCTACTGAGACAAAATGTACCAGGTACTGGAGAAAAGCTTGTGTGTGTCACATTTACACTATATTGCTGGATATCTGTTGTTTTCATAAACATTTGTTTCAAGAGATTCAGAAGAGTTTTCATTACCTTCTGGAAGGTGTGTTTTAACAAGGGACTTGTTGAAAGAGAAGTTTTCTTGACTGACCCCTTTAAAAGGTGAGTCAGACACACAGAAGAACACCAGAAGTCAAATGTCTTGGGCAAAGGAAAGGGACTTAGTGAAGTACAATATTAGCACAGAATAAGTGGAACGCTGGTTATTCCAGGTCTTGAGAACTAGAACTGGAACACATTCCAAAAGGCAAAGAGTGGATGGATCTGTTCAGGAGGCTTCAGCCATCCTTATTCTTATGAAAAATAGGTAGTATACCAATTACCTCTGCAGCCATCCTGGAGACGTCATGTTAAGCTTAAGCCTCTCCCTGTCAGTGCCTTAGTGGATGGATATTCTACACCTGGATTTCAGCTTGTGGTCTCTTCCAGGGTTTATCTACAGCCATATTATTTATGAGACAAAGTCACCATTTCACCAGGCTTCTTAGTGTAGCTATTTTTGAGCTTGGTCATAGTTGCGTTTAGCAGCTGCTTAGTTAAACAAGGGGCTGATACACCTTGGTTTGTCTCCTTCCCCTGCAAAGCTGTGTCCCAAACAGCTGAGAGATGCTTATTGCTTGGGATCCAGCTCTGTCCATGGCTATACCATGTTGGTGTGTGCTTGCAGAAATTGCTTTTGGTTAGAACTTCTTGTTCAGTAATATACACTACTCATGGAAAGGATATAATGGTATTATAGACATAAAGGCTAGAAACCTTCATTAAATGCTTAATGAACACCTTAATTACAGGTGCATTCTCCATCAGTGCTTAGTTCTTGCTTCAAACTATTCACAATATTTCAAATTGTCTCTTATTTTTCCTCTTCTCTGGTTATTTTTTATCTTGATCCAATCACCAGCTATGTTGCCATGGACTTAGTTCTTTCAGATTTTCCTGTCAGCCTTATCTCTGGTTTGGAGTGATTAGCAATAGCAACAATAAATAACAATCCCCACCTTTTTTAGGTGCTTTTCCATGTTTTTCAAAATACTGTATTTAATCTCTGGAGGGGTTTTCTGCTATAAGAATCCTGAACTTTTGTTTGAAAGTTTTCATATTCTTGTTTTTCTTTAAAAAATAGTAATCTTGAGCATTTTATTTGGTGGTTGTGTTATGTCTAATCCAAGCAGACTCAAGTTATACCAAAAAGTCAAGTAATTGAGTACTAATCTCAATCTGATATCCTCTCAAGATCAGAGGGCTTAATAGCCTTGCATCAGTATCACACTGCACTGAAACATGGGGAATGGTTCAGAACACAGAAAGAATTTTATCATATCTCCTACCTTTTCCAACCATGTCATGCTTCTAATGCTAATCAATTATTTGACATTATCACTGGGGGCTCTTTTGTATTAATGCAGACTAGGGCTATCTTCCAGTATGCTGTTTCCAGCAAGGCTGGGATACCTGACAGAAAGTGAGAGTAAATGTCATGTGAAGAAGGCTTGTGGATATGCTGGCCTGACAGAGCAAAAGGAAACCTGTATTTGTCTAAAGCTGAAAATCAGAAAGCTAAATTTTGAAGTATGTGTTCTGTGGGAAGTGGTTTGTGTGAAGCATAATATTTGGATGGGGGGCCTGGAATATTTTTGTGTAACTTAAGAACATTTCTGGGCTGCTAATATTAAAGGCATTTTGATGGCTCTAGTTTAAGATGAAATAGGAACATGAACAATGACTTGAGAATCAGGATATAGGTTAGGAATTATCCTCAGGGAATTACTCCAGAAAAGGTTTGATGATAAAAAACCCAACCCTCAAACCAATAAAGACCCCAAATACTGGCAATGGTTCTTTAGCCATTCTCCTTTCTAATCTGTCAAAGTTTCTAGAAGTTTTCACTTTGCAATATGCATTAGAAATGAAGACCAAAGAGATGGAACTTCATCTAACCTTCTTATTTTATCTGTGTTTGTAATGATTGATACTAAAAACTTTTGAAAATATTCATAGAGGATCAAGCTGCTATTTAACTTTCTGAAAATATGTAGATATATCTACCACCCGTGCAGGATTTTCTTGTGTTCAGGCTCAGACCAGGGGTAAAAATGTGAGTGATAAGAATGGGTTTTCAGACTCCAAACAGAAAAAGAGGTCTGTTTCTTATGCATAGTGTGGGGAATAACAAAGATGGAATACAGAAGGGCATTGTAGAAATAAGTCATCCAGTTTGTAATTTTGGAGGAAAAAGCAGGCTTCATATTTCCTCAGAAGTATTTTAGAACAGGGTGCCTCCAGAGCTAGGACTGAAGTGATGGCTTAATGGAACCAAAATGCAAGCCTGTCTTTTCTTGTTTTCCTGTTTTTAATGTAGGTGGTGCTTTGTACCATTCACATTGGTCACGTGAATGAAATGTGCATTCACTGAAGTGAATTGTGAGAAGGTATAACTTTACTAAAGGGAGTCATCAGTGCTTTTTATTCCATGTGGTAAAGCCCAAAATGCATTTAAACCCTCCTTTTTAGTCTGCATGTGTATTAGCTTCCCTTGAATTTCAGATATTCTTAGCTGCATTACATGCATGAGAATAAATCTGCATATTATGCAACAGGTTTAAATTTAGCAAGGCATGTTAGGAGGCATAAATTTCCCACAGACCCATGCAGCTTTGGATCTGCCAAACAGACACTAATAGCTGCCAATTATTGCACAAAGAGATGCTGCTTGTTCAAAAAGAAAAAAAAAAAGGCAAAATTCTGAGTGAGATCCTAGACCCACTGATGTCTGTGGGAGTTTTGCTGCTGAGGATTTCAGAAGCTGAAGCTACCCTTCTATCAATTTTTAACAGATAATTAAATAGAGACGATATTTATCTACCGAGATTTAATGTCAAGTGCTTAATGTTATGCTTTTTCTGTGTGCAGTAGATGAAGTATTTTCTACTTTTAACAGGCTTACCTGAAAAAATAAAGCAAAATCTGTTTTATATTAAATGTGTTCACTTTCCATAATTTAAAAAGAAAAAAGGAGAGAAAGAACAGGGAAAATCAATAAAAGGCCACAGAAGCTCAAAAGCTAGGATTATAAAAATGACACAGAATCAGATGAATCGTTACTCCTATCTCCAATAGTGCCTATTCCCTTCTTATTTTTTAAATGGATTCTATTTGATTTTTCAAACTGTGCATAAAATACTGGTAAAGTTCTCACTGCATTGAAATGTGTCAGCATTTCCATACTGTGATTTGTGATATTGCACTTGGTGTGTTATGCACTAACTGGAAACACTGGGTTAATTAAAAGAAGCAAGCATACACTAATATTGGGGAAAGATTGTAAATCTGAGTGCCTGGCATTTGGTTTCTGCAAAACTGAAATAATCAATAGGAAAATGTTGGTAGGCTGAAATATTGATTTTTCCCTGAGAAAATATTTTGAACCCATTTGTAAGTCTGTCTGCCTGAAATGCTGTAGTACACTGTGAAAAGGCACATCCATCCCCTTCGAAATGTTCTGGCCTCCGTGTGCAAAATAAGGCTGTGCTTTGTCCCATGGTTAGGTGTTTGTGTATCACGGGAGTGTCGTGGCTGCAGCAGTCAAGGGAAGAAGTCTGGTGGAAAGGTCCAGGCTGTGGAGATCCATCATTAGCTCCATACCCCTGGAGGCTTTATGTAAAATGGAAGCATTTCAGGCTTGAACTCCGACATGTTTTGACACCTTGAGGTTTGAAGAAAGGGAGGGGACGACTTCATGTTCAGTAAAAGTTGAAAGTAGTGCAGCATCTTCCCTGAGATGGAAACAAATGTCCATGGGTAGGAGTTTCGTAGTGGAAGAGAAATTCCAGTTTTTGATCACATCAGTATTTTATCGTATTCTTAAGAAAAAGAATTTTTCTTTGGATTAAAACTAAGGCAATGTCTGCCTTAGAGGATATAATATGAATAAAACTATTTATTTCTGGTTAGGTTTTATGTAAGTCAAATGAATGTAATGTTGGGTTACTACTTTGGTATCTTTTGGGGCTAAGGATTGGTCAAAGAACTGCAGAAATCTGTCTGCTTGTCCTTTCTGATTCCTAATTTATGAACAGATTACATCTGCAATGGGATTTAGGACTCTCTGGCTCAATAGATGCTGCTTTGACCTTGCTGCATGTCTTTCCATCCTGCTCTGTCTTCTCTTGCCTAGCAATGCCTTACCACACTTCACTCCAAACTT
>WAAG01046002.1:8881-39013 GCA_013390105.1 Tichodroma muraria
AAAAAAAAAAGGCAAAAAATATAAAGCAACGGCACTAATCAAATTATTGTTTTCTCTTTTACTTCTTTTACTTAAAGTATTCTACAGAGACACACCACAGGATTACATAAACATCTTAAAGCTCATCCAATTTCACCCCTGCCATGGGCAGGGACACCTTCCACTATCCCAGGCTGCTCCAAGCTCCATTCAACCTGGCCTTGGACACCTCCTGGGATGGAACAGCCACAGCTTCTCTGGGTACCTTGTGCCAGGCCTCCCCACCCTCACAGGGAAAAATTTCTTCCCAATATCCCATCTAACCCTGCCCTCTGAGAGTGGAAAGCCATTCCCCCTTGTCCTGCCACTCCAAGTCCTTTCCAAAAGTCCCTCTCCAGCTCTCTTGGCGTCCCCCCAAGCACTGGAAGGTGCTCTAGGGTCTCCCCAGAGCCTTCTCTTCTTTGAATAGTCTTCCCACTTCATTTTGCCTCCTCCAGCATCAATCTCTTCAGCATCAGCCCTACCCCTGACTAAACCGCTTAAAGCAACAGAGAAGGCAAGAGATTTGGAGGCCCTCATAACAGAGATGAAAAAGCCCCCTGTTCAATCAACTTCCTGGCAGGATGAGCACGGAATAGACGGGGTTTTTTTTCCAAAGATTTCAGTTGTTTTCTGTGCTAGGCCAAGGAGCAGAGGGGGAGTTACTCACGTGGCTCCCACTTGCCGCAGTCTGAGAAAGGCCGGGGTGAACTGATAGCGCACGAAGCGCCCGGCGTTGGGGTCCACGTCCTTCCTGTCATTGTGCTCCCGCTCTGCAAAAGCCCAAAGAAAGCTCTGTCAGAGCTGCCTGAGAACCAGAAACTCAGGGGAAATACTTGTGGTGGTGTTCTTGTGCCACATAAGCCAGGAAAGCACTCTGGTGCTGAGCTCCCCCTCCTCCTGTCCTGAGGTGTCCACCACTGGTCATTCAGAGATGGAATGCTGAGGGATGACCCTTTGGATTGAGTAATTTCTTATCTTCTGGATTTCTGTTCCTCATCTACTGCTCCTGCCTCACATCAGGACTGCAGAGTGACTCTGAACAAGCCATTACTCCTTAGCATGCTTGGTTTGCTACCTATAAGCTACAGAAAACTTCCTGTCACCTGCAGGGAGGTGGGGAAGAGTTAAAAGTGCTTGACCAGGAAAAGAAGAGTTGCCCTGGGTTTTTATCACCACTGGCAACAGGCAACACTTGGATGCTTACAAGTAACACCTAAAAATTAATTAAACAAACAAACAAACAAAAAAGGCAAATGTTCAGTTTGTTTAATTTGCCCGTTGGCAGTTTCTCCCTTTTGGAAATACCATTTTCCTGACTCCTCAGTGAGAGATGTTAAACTAACAGCTAAACTATGTGCAGGGGGCACAAACTGATGAACAGCCAAGAAAAAACCACCCAGTGATCTCCTCCTCCTCCTCTACTCCTGTTTACAACATCCATCTGTCCCTTCCCATCACAGATGGCAAGAGGAAGAGCACAGCAGCAGCCAGCTCTGCTCACCCTGTTGGTACAAAGAGACCTGAAAAGCATTCCTGCTGCAGGATGAGGCTCCAGCCCTCCTGCAGTGGAGAGATTCTGCCACTTTTGGGAAATGTATGGAGTAAAAGGAGTGGGAAAGGCAAAAGAAAGCATTTGGTCATGGAAACTTTATTTTGTGTGTGCACTCACCTGAAGCTGCTGGCTTGGTGATTTCAAACAAGACTGTGCCAGATTCCATGTCCCGGATTTTGAACCTGGTGAAGTCTATCTTGTAAACATTTTCCTCTGGAGTGCACAAGTAATCTGCAGGGGGAAGGAAATTGAAATGAAGGCTGCCCTGAAATACCAGGAATTTCTGGCTGTTCTCTAGAGGCCACACCAGCTGTGAGAGCAGCCCAAATGCATCTCCACTACTGCCTGTTTTAATTCAAAACTGATGTCTCTGAAGACAGTCTCAGTTCTGGAGGCTTACACTGCCCTGCTCAAGACAGGGGAAAGAATTCTCTCCCCAACACACAGAGGTCATCACCTTTCCCCAACCCTGTGCCAGCAACTTCTGCATCCATTTCCTCCTGGGGTACTGAGACTAGTCAGCACCTCCATCAAATCCCAGCCTTTCCAGTGTTAAGAGGCTTTGCCTGTTTTAAAAACTGCCCTGTGGCAGAATGCGAGGGCTAAGCAGCTTTGGGAGCACTAAGCTGCACTTTACTGGAACAGGAGTGTCCTCCCCTGTGCCACCTCCCTGCTCCAGCCCTCTGCAGACTAAAGGTGGCCTCTTCTCTCCACTGATGCTCATCCCACACCAGGGCTTGTTTTCCTCAGCACTGAAAATGATGTTGAAGCCTTTCCCTGTGTTAGGAAAACAGGGAGCGGAGCCCTGTCCTGCTCTGAGTATCTTTGAGATAAAGTCATGGAATCACAGAATTGTTACGGTTGGAAAAGCCCTCTAAGATCATCAAGTCCAACTTTTTACCCTGCACTGCTGTGTTCACCACTAAACCATGTCCCAGGTGCCACATCCACAGGCCTTTTGAATACTTCCAGGCATGAGGATTCCACTACTAAAATCCCCACAGTTTTGGCCTTCAGCCTTGCTATGCCCTGAGCCAGCTCCTGGCATACGAATCATCCTCCTCCCTGGGGAAGGAGCACATACAGCACAGATTGAAAGCAGCTCCAATAACTTACTTTATCCTGACAAATCTAAAGAAATGCTCTGTGTAGACAAGTCAGGCCAGCTTTCAAACAACATCACATTTGATTGATGTAGGAGACTGGTTCTGGAGGTTCCAAGGTGAAAATAATACTTTAACATTCTAATTCGAAGCACTTTCTCAGCTACTAATTCCTGCTGTTAATCTGAGCTAATCACTTATTTCTGTCTGCTTTCCTATTTCTGAAACGCCAACAAATCCATCCACCTGAGGCTTAGGTATTGACTACATAAAAACAAGTTACAAGTGGTCAGAGCTCAGACCTGCCCGTGCCAACCCAACTTCAGCACAGGTCTAAGAAATCCAGGGCCACTGTAAGAGACTTCTGAGCTCCTGGGCATGAACACCTGGCACCAGCACTTTCCTAGAAGCCTTTTATTCCTTCCAAATCTCCGTAACTTGGAGAACTGTCCAAGTAAACTCAATGCAAGGAACAGAGGTGTTAAATGTTCTCCCTGGACAGTTTTACTGCTCTCCAACAACCCCATATGGTGAATACTCAAAGGAATGCCAGACAATTTGTGGATGCCCCATCCCTGGAAGTGCTCAAGGCCAGGCTGCATGGGGCTTGGAGCAACCTGGTCTAGTGGGAGGCGTCCCTGCATGGCAGAGGGGATGGAAGAGGATGATCTTTAAGGTCCCTCTTAAGACAAAACACTCTGAGTTTCTACAATTCTATAAATGGGTGTTCAGAGAGAGGACAGTGTCCAAAGCATCCCTGGCATTTGGCAGGGATTTTCCCTTCCCTATCAACACTGAACAAGGAAAAACTGACACCAGCACCCCAAACTGTCAGGAAGAACAAGCTAAAAGCTCGACTTTTTTACTACCACAAGAAAACACAAGCCCGTGTTTGGTCAAGTACCCCAAGAACTGCACAAAAATCTTCTTTTGTGTCTTTAACAGCAGCCAAGAAGACAGAACAGGAACCTAAACCCAGCCCTTGCCTTAGGCCCTGACGTTTAGCATTCCTCAGGGAGACCTCCTGCAATTACAGTGATTTTAGGCTCTGACACATCAGCCACCCCAATTCCTAACCCGTCCCACAACTTCCCAGCTCCGAGCACCAACAGGCAAAACACAAACTGATGGAAGCAGGCACAGCTTCCCACAGCCCAGCTTCCCCTCCCTCGGCCCATGGCCACCGGCTGTTCCCTGGGAAGGCTGTTGGGAACAGGCAGCAGTCGCCCGGGAGCCCGGGACACCTTCCCTGGAGCACGCTGGCAAATCTGAAGCCGCGTTTGTCTGCAAGTTAATTATTAAGTGTTTCTACTCCTGCAGAATTCCTGCCCATCCAGCACCATGGCAACAGCTTTATTCCCCCTCCTTGGCAGCAGCGTTGCTGCAGTAACAGTGTCCATGACTCATCTGGAGCAGAGGAGAGCCAAGCAGAGCCTCCAAAGAGGAGTAAACCCCGGGTAGAATCCCCACCAGGCTCCTGCTCATTGATGTTTGCACCCCTACACTGATATTTTCCAACTCTTTTTGCCCTGATAATATTTTAAACCCTTTTTTTGGTTGTTTTTTTTTTTTTGGTTTGGTTTGGTTTTTTTAATCAGCATGCCAATATAACACTGGATGCCATCCGGGAAGATCAGCTGCCAGAACACTGCAATCAAGTGGGTTTTTTCCTCCTCTGGCAGTGCCCAGTCTCCTAGAAAGGAAAAAAAACCCAGAGGAATATATATTCCTCTCAGCCTGTAGTACATTTGTTTCTGCTATTCCTGCTCAAAAATCAAAGTATCCACGCGCTGGCTTTTCCCCCCACACATAACAGGAACCTGCGGCTGCACTGGAAGGTCTTATTGGGAATGGGCTGCTTGCAATTGGCAGATCCTTCTGCTTAGCTGAGCACTGTCAGATTTGCTAATCTTATCCCATACACACTTATTTTTAAATTACTGTAGGGCCCAGTTGCCCACACTTCCGTGACTCACTTAAATGTATCATCTGCTTCCTTTATCCTAATTCACTGTCGCCATGATTTGGGGAAGGGAGGCGGCAGCCGTGGTTATTTTAGCTGGGAATGAGGCAGATCAAACCTCCACAGAGGGGATTGCTACAGAGAATGGTGGGTTGGTCTCCCAGGACAGAATATTTTCTTGTTTCTTCCACTTCCCCTGAAGCAGATTGTGCTGTCTCCCTGTTAGTAACTGAACCATCATGGTGCACCCCTGAGCCTTCGGCACTCACCTGATTTAGGGATGAAGGCATTGACACAGCAGCACTGCCATGGCAAACCATCAGATTGGTTTTTATCCTAAAGTACCCACATTTAGCAGTGCAAATAAAAGGTCACAAAAGAGGAGTACTTCCTACCCTTTCCTAAAGCCCAGGGAACTGTCATATCCCAGACCTCCAAACCCAAACCCTTCCTGAAAACAACTGACCTGCTAGTAGCAGCCACTTCTCACTCACACATCACCATTCCTGATGGTGCCTCTCCAGCTTCTTTCCCATAACCTCTGGATCATGCCCAATGATCTGCAACTCCTCCCTTTCAGAGACAATTTCTATCTTAAAACTTATCACAGTTACTTATCACAGTTGTGAAGAGTTTGGATCACAACCAATGCCTCTGTGGTGATCTTGCAAGGAAGCAGCAGAGGTGACTAGCTTCCTGAATCTGGCTCAATTAATTCCTTCACAAATTCTCCAATTCCCTTTGTAGGAAAAAGTGATTCCAAAGTGACCCCAAACAGTTCAGTGGTCTCTAGCTTTGCTCTCAGAATCAGCAGGTGCTCCTTCCCCTGGTGCAGTTCTGAGGTGATATCTCCACTGCCTAATGCAGGGAAGTGACAGTTTTTATCCAGGAAACCTTCCTGCCCTCCCAAACCCAACCAAGATTACAAAATAAACCAGCAGAACTGCCTGGACAATGCCAGGAAGCACTGCCTGTGAACACTGGCACGTCCTGAACCCTGGTGCATAATTCCAGGTGTGTATTTTAGCAGCTGCTGTTACAGAGAAGTACAAAAGGTGAGGGATAATACAGTGCTAAATAACACAGGAAAGCAAACAAAGGCACTTTCTCCTCTGGACCCCTCCTCATGATTTTAATGCATAAGATCAGGTTTGGTCCTCATCACAGAAAGCTGAATTTGATCCTGTATTTCCAAATTTCCTTTGCAACCACCCCACCACGCACATTTTATCACAAGTTCACGGGCAATAGGATTGACACTCTGTTGTGCTCCTTTCAAGATCCCCTCTCCATCTCTGCAATCAGGAGCAAGCACGTGTTCCCTCTCACAGGCACCAGGGACATTTCTGTGCTCATCAGTCTAATCTCAGATGGGGCAGCTCCTATTTTAAGGCCTCAAGAGCCCACTAAGAAAAGCAGAGTGCACCCAGGGTAAAAAGAACTGAAAAGCTGGTCCTGGAAATGGGTGTAAATCAGGAGGATGCTCTACAAGACACTGAGGCAACAGCAGGGACTTGTAACAGGAATTTCTGTCCCCAACACAGACAACAAGAACAGTTTAGGGAATGGATGAGAAGGCCCCTGTAGTTATGCAGGCCGATTTCCTAACATGCATTAACCAACAAGGTCAGGAGCTATTCTGAAGCCAACTCCCAAGACATAAGCCAGGTATAAAGCCAAGACAACTGCAGAGGAATTGCCAGGAGCTGGAGATTAGGAGATTATCAGATTGAAGAGTCTCAGGAGGAAGCAAAAATAGCCCAGACCCCGTGAAGAGGCCGAGCGGTGACGCAGGACACGGAGCAGGACCTGAGGGGAAGGCAGGGCAGGCTTCAGGTGCTATTGGTACACCTGCCCAGACAACCTGGGTTCAGTTAAAGAAAACAAAAATAAACCATTTCCCTGCCCTTTGCCCTCCGCATTTCAAGCCCTGTGAAACCAAGCCAGCCAGGAAACAGGATCTGCTCCTGTAAAACAGATCCCTCCAACCCAGACCAAGGGGTTTGGAGAAGCAGGGACCAGGGGGTTGCACAGGGAGGGAAGCAGCTGCCCTTTGACCTAGCTCTGGACTTAGGCTGCTGCAGTGTCCCAGAGGGAAAATCCTGCACCAGAAGGATCCCACAGGGGTTTTTCCACAGCAGCACATTTACTGTCAAGGAAGCAGAGGGATTTAGGCCAGAAGGCTCCAGGCTGAGGCACTTCCCAAGGTCCCCAGAGCCCCTCAGTTGCCAAGTCCTACTGCACAGCTCACCAGGCTCTGATTTTTGTGGCAGCCTGCTCATCTCTTTTTTTTTTTTATTTCAGCTAGAGATTTCCAGACTTCACCCTCTCACAATGAATTTGATCACAGCCCCGCAGCCTGTGGATGGAGCTGCTCTTCCCCCATTTCCAAGGCACCCAAACACTTTCTCCTGCCCCCTTTTTTAAACTGATTGCATTCAAAGTATGAAACCATGTGCACAACATCAACTACACCAGCTATTTTTGGGCTGAGCCAAAGCCAAGCTCTGCCCAAACCCTCAGGCTGACTCCCTCAGCTTTCCTCTTACCTTTGCCACTTCCAGCAGGGATGGCCTGAACCCACAACCCTGGGAGAAGGAGGAATCCCACACCACACACACACACCATGTGTGCTGCCCCTGGGAATCCTAACAGCTCACATTGTATTGTGAGACTCCGGGAAACACGGAGCCCTGGAAAAGCTCACAGCCTGTGTGGGATGCTGAGGGAAGGGTCGTGGGGAGAGCAGCTTGGCACAGCTCTGGGACAGGGCTCTGCAACAAGAAATCAGCACATCAAAACACAGCCACACATCACAGCCCTGGACAAGGCAGAACAGGGATTTATTAACCTCACAGACACCCACAGCTCCTCAGAGCTCCTAATAAAATACATTCTCCCCATTAATTGGGGAGGGAAGTCATGGTCCAGGAGCAGCTTTGAAGATGGATTCATGCACATCTGCCTCACATTCCTGTTAGTGCCTCCCTCTCCCCTGGCCTATGCAAACCCCATGGATTTAGAAATGGATTTGAACACAGATCCTGGCTGGTTTAGCTTTACAGGACTTGAACTGCTGAGGCAGAGGTGAGGGAAATGGTTTATTTGGGTTTTATTCTTTAATTGATTGCAGGAAACTGGTATGAAAGTCCCCCAGAAGGGTCTGGCCTGTCTAACCCACTGAGGCAGCCCTGTGCCAAGCTGGCCTTTAGCTAAAGCTGCCTAGAGAAGTCTCAGAGAAATCCCAAGTGACAGCTCGAGGAAGAGATTACTTTCAGCAATGATTACGTGTGTGTTCCTTATTTTTAGGGTATGTTTTGAAACTGTTTCTAAGCAAGTAATCAATGATTTAACCCCTTGTTTTGCTAAAATAAAATCAGTGTTAGAATAAAACTTAAAATGTAAGATTTGATCTAGTATTACAGGCAAAGTGTGCAGGTGATAAGCAGAGCAGCCTCAGAGGCTGGAGCTTGTCTTTTGTTACACATCTGACTCCTCTGATCCTCTGGCAGTCTCAGTAATTAACTGCAATTTGAACTGAGCTCTGCCCCACTCCTTTGCTAATCTTAAATTAATCACGTCATGAGCTTTTTCCGCTTTTCCCAACCACAGTTGTGTGAGCGAGTGACAAATCTCGCTAATTGCAAAGGAAATGGTTCTCCAGCCTTTACACCTGATCCAGCTGGAGCAGGGCCAGAGCCAGCCTGGCCAGAAGGCCCAGATATCCCAGGGCAGCATCCCAGATCCGTCAGGCTGGACCCCAGAGTGCCCAGAAACGTTGTGGGCACTGAGCTGCTGGGGAATTTAACATTGGAAGGACACAGAATGTGCAGGGCAGTTCACACAACTCCCCAGTTAAGCTTATTAGAAGCACATTAGGAGCAGAGCCCAGCTGGCTCCTGTGGCTGCCCACAGAGCCACATCCTGCCACGCCACCCTCCCAGCCCAGCCACCTCAGATTCGGTCAGCTGCACCCACTGGGAGAGCAAAGTCCAGCTGTGCTGCCTGATGGAAAGATTATTAGGGAGGAATTCTTCCCTGTCAGGCTGCTGAGGCACTGGCACAGGTTGCCCGGAGAAACTGTGGCTGCCCCATCCCTGGAAGTGTTCAAAGAAAGGTTGGATGAGGCTTGGAGCAAGCTCATCTAGTGGAAGGTGCTCCTGTTCTTGATGAGGCAGATGGAACAAGGTGGTGTTTAAGGTCCCCTCCAACCCAAACCATTCTGTGCTACAGCCAGAATTCCACCTCTCCCTGCACAACCTGGAAGGCTGCTCAGAAACACACAGCCTGCTTCTGGTGTGAGCATTCCTAAAACACACCTTCCTGTGGTACCAAGCCTCGCTGGGCTTTGGCTGATGAAGCAACCTTAAAATATGGCCAGCCCTCCCCAGGTCCCAGGCAGGGCACAGTTTAATGCAGTCCCTCGACAGTGCGAGCTGCCGTGCTACTCGCCCATGACTTTGGATAAAGATGGATTATCCTCTCTCTGGAACAACAAAAGGCATCCAGGGCACCAGGACACTTCTGTTGCAGCCCCACCACCAACTCCTCCTTCAAACTGTCAGACAGAATTGATGCAATAGGGTGTGGTGTCTGCCCTGACACTCAGCACGTCCAAAAGGTTGGGGCAGCTGTGAACTTCTCTCCCACAGCCTGGTCCTTCCTCCTCCCCCCACCTGAAGCAGAAGAGTGGAACAGTTTCACGTTGCTATTTTTGGCCATCTGTTTTAAAGGGTGTAGAAATGAGCAAAGGCCACAGAATGCCCCAAATAATCATTAGGTGTTAAAGATCTGAAAAATATTCAAATATTTTCTGCTTTCTGTTAAATCCACCAGGACTAAAACGGAGCTTGAGAAAGGGAGTCGGAAAGTGTTCCTGGGTGATAAGACACAATATGCTCAACATGAATGTACTGTTTACCTGTATCCCCAAGCTCGCCAAGGGTTTCAGGTGTGGAGAGCATTTCCTGGCACCCACACATCCAGCAGGACAGGAAGCACTTCCCATGGTAAGCCTGGGACATCATCACAGTGCCTGGCTCGGTTTAGCATGACCCATCTGCACCCCTGGTACCAGCAAGTCTCACAGGAGGAGGGGAACGCAACATTTTCATGCATTTCACATCCTCCCTGTGCTCCAGAGCACTCTGACCCGGGCTTGGAAGAGGCAGATGACAACCAGCTCTGCTCCAAGCCTGGCTCACCAGCTTAGCCTTCCCTGCTCCCTGGGAACGCAGGAGCTAACCAAGAGCATGCACCATCCATCCCCACAGATGCCACACGAGGTGATGACAGCAAGGGTGTAGGGTGGCCCTGTCCCCTCCAGACAGCCCTGGCGAGAGCAGGGACACGGAAGCTGCCATGAAGTGAGCAGTGCTTCACACAGCCATGGCTTGGATTCACCATCCAACTGAGGATGCTGGCAGGATGCTTCAGTGCCTGCTGCGTGGCTCTCCCTGCTACAGGCAGGGGATTTCTGGGCCTGGGCAGCGAATCACACAGCTGCACCAGCAGAGCAGCTCAGCTTGCAGGAGGTGACCCAAGGGTCCTCAGCAGAAGCAGCCCCTCTCAGAGGAGCTTCTGCAAGCCCTTCCCGAGGCCTGACACGAGTCCCTGACAGGCTATCCTCCTCCCATCCTGCTCACACAGCAGCCCCACGGGGCTGCCTGCACGCACCAGCACCCACAGCCGCATCCTTCCTCTCCAGGGCTCGTCACAGCCCCGGCTGTGACACAGAGCTGGCTTTGAGGCCACATCGCCGAGCACTGCGAGGCACAGGGAGCACGGCCAGACCCCAGGCCAGCCCCTTCGCCCTGACAGCCCAGAGACACAACCCACAGGTCCTAGCACATGGAAAAAGGACTTTTTGTGACACCAGGGCAGATTGACCCTGGGCATCACTGAGGCCAGGCTGGCCTGAAGCACACGCATTTCCGTGGAATGGTTAGGGTTGGAAGAGACCTTAAAGACCATCTGGTTCCAACGCCCTGCCAGGGGCAGGGACACCTTCCACCAGCCCAGGCTGCTCCAAGCCCCATCCAACCGCATTTTGAACACTTCCAGGAATAGAGCAGCCACAGCTTCTCTGTGCCAGGGCCCCACCACTCTCCCAGGGAGGAATTTCTCCCTAATATCTAATCTAAATCTGCTCTCTACCAGTGTGAAGCCATTCCCCCCGGTCCTGGCCTTTTCCCCGCCCCGTGTGCTGCTGTCCCGAGCTCTTCTGCCAAGCACAACAGCCCCTCCAGCCACACACTCACACCCACCACCTCCAAGATGCCCTCAAGACCACGGGTACTATACTTGAGAGAGGGAAACTGGGATGGGGGGCTGCTGTGAAGACCCCCCCATGCTGTGGCCAGGGATCCAGCCCATCCCATTGCCGTGGGCACAGGGTAGGAGGCTCCACTTGGGGCGCAGACACAAGGAACGGGTGATGGGGAGAGCAGCGAGGAGTATCCCAACACCGACCTTCGACCAGAGTCGAGGGGCTGCATCCCCAGCTCTGGGCATTCCCCTGTTCTTTCGATGGTACGCAGCCCCCGGGGTGCCACATCCCGGTGCGGACTCTGTCCCCGGCAGTGCTGCATCCCCACTTCTTGTCCCCCGGGAAGGGGGGACCGGTTCCCCTTTTCCCTCTGGGTTAGCCCCCTTGAAAGGGGGAACGGCTCCTCTTTTCCCCCCGGTTTAGACCCCTCGGAGAGCAGGACCGGCTGTCCTTTTTCCCCCGCGAAAAACCCCACGGGGACACGGTCCCCATCCTCCCCCCGCGCCGTGCCCGGTACGCACCGCTGGTGACCCGCTGCAGCCCCAGCACGTCGTCGGGCCCGATGAGCGCCTTTCGGCCCAGCTCCTCCTCGGTTCTGGCCGCCGCCGCCCCGGCTCCGCCGCTCTTCTTCACCTTCATGGCCCCGCCGCCGCCGCCGGTGTGAGCGGCCCCGGCCCCGCTGCGCGCCGCCGCACCGGGAGGGGCATCGCCATCACCGCCCCCGGCCCGCCTCCGGCCGCACAGCACCGCCCGGCTCCGCGGGAAGGGGGAGGAACGAGGGGAGAAGGAAAGTGGCCCCTCCACGCTGCTCTCAGGGGCTCAGGGCAAAGCCTTTCTGCTGGAGGGGACTGGGAAGAGTTCCCCTCTCCTGCGAAACCCCCGCCATGGGGGCCAGCCCCCCAGGAGCGCAGGTGATGTGGGGACAGACCCCACACGTGGCCCAGAGCACAGGGACACCCTCCCCAAGCACCCTCAGAGCGACACACAATGGGGCAGCTGGAACCCGCTAAGGTGGGCTGGCCCCGGGGGCTTTGTACCCATGGATGCGATGGCCTCCAGGAACTGCCCCCCAGGAACCGTCATCCCTCCCCAACTAAGTATTTTTGGCTAAATACCCGTAAGACAAGAGCCAGACCCCATAAAGCTGGGCCAGGGGAAGGCAGGGCAATAGGTACCCCTCAGAAGGCTAAAGGAGGTTCACACAGCCCCACATCAGCTCCCCACAGAACAGGGGGTTCTTTATTTACACAGCAGCTTCTTCTGAATACAGCACCAGGCTGGGGGTGCACAAAGGCAGCACTCTCCCTCCCCTCTCTGCCTCTATACCTACAGGAGAGCTCAGCATCCAAAGTGAGACCCCTTCCCACCTCCCAAAGCAGCCTCTCTTGCCACTCCTGCATCCTGGCCCTGGCACACCCCAGCCAAGCAGCCAGGCCTGCCCCTGGGGTGCCTTTCTGGGCCATGAGTCTGTGACAACAACGCCCCACAAGGTGGGGACAGCCCGAAGCCAGGGCATCATCGCTCAGTCCATCTTGGTGGGCTCCTTCTTATGCAGCCTGGTCTCCCGGACAATCTTGGCCAGGGACAGGAGAATTGGGACAGCCATGGGCAGGAAGAGTGGGATGTAGATGGCAAATTTCTGGTCATCAGGGAAGTAGAGAAGATGGAGGAGAGATGGGTCAAAGAAGGCCTTCTCCGAGGAGGTGACAGCCTCCTTGCTGGCCTGGAAAGCCGCGTGCAGGTGGCCCAGGGAGAGCTTGGTCACAGCACTCTGGACTGAGGCCACTGCCCGGTACACCTGGGTGGGAACAACACCAAGGGTCAGTCCCTGGCCAGGGAGGGCAACAGGGACACTCAGCCCTCTCTGCTCCCCACCTCAGGGGGCCCCAGCCCCACCTCAGAGGCAACATCATTCTTGATGACGATGTTCCCGATCTTGTCCAGGAGCTGGGCCAGCGAGGTCAGGGTGGTGGACACGGTGGCGATGTTCTCCACAGTGTGGGCCCAGAGCAGGTGGTCCAGCTCCCAGTCAGCCAGCCCCTCATTCCCTGGGCCTTCCAGCAGGAACTCGGGGGGCACCTCTTCCCGAGACAGCCCAAAGAGTAACCTGGGAGTAGAAGGGATGGTCCCAGCCCATATCACAAGCCTGCAATCCCATGAGGTCTCTGCTCTTCTTCCCTGTTGTGTTTAGTCCCAATCCTGCCTAATTGCCTCCTGGATGTGTGGCATGATAAGCCAAGCCTCCTACCAGAGGAGATGGGAGATGTGCAAGCATCCCTGGCCACAGAGCAGTGATGGCCAGTAGCCAGCACCTCGAAGGCCACAAAGAGCCACCCTTAGCCTCCCAGAGCCCATGGAGGGAGAAGTGAACAAACTGTTTGGGTACAGCCTGTTCTGACCCCACTGACTTCCACAGAGCCCTGGGGAGAGAAGAGCACATCCTCACCGGAGCTGAGCCAGGAAAACCTCCATCACTCGTGCCATGTCCACATCCACATGCAGAGGGAGGGAGGCTTGGGGGGAAGCAGGGGCTTCAACATTGTAAACCTGCAGGAGCACGTTAATGAGGCATAATCAAGGCCTCAGGGCCACCAGGGTCACCAGCTGGGAATGGGGAGCCACCACCTCGTCCCACCACTGACAGCACCCCCATGGCTCCCATACCATGATGCCACCCCAGCGAGGGCTGTGGAAGGCGTTGGTGCTCACTGGGGCTCCATCCTTGTCCTGGATGTACAGAGGGGAGTGGGAGCGCTCTGGCACATACAGCAGGAAGTTCAGCACAGGGTAGAGTGAGGCAGCACTGGAGCCTGCAGTAGGACAGAGTCACAGAACTCTTGTGGCTGACAGAGACAGCAAGAGCAGCCCAAAGCCCAGCTCCTCCTTCGGAGCCAGCCCAGCAGCTCTCACATGGGCTGGTGGGAAAGGGAGCCACGGTCCCACGAGACAGATCTCAGTGAGCCACGAGCACGGTGCTCACCCAGCCGGGCTTCCACGGGGTTGATGACGTGTGGGAGGCTGTGAGCACTCAGGAGGAAGCTGGAGGACTCCTTGTCATAGCGTGGTGTCACTCCTAGGACGGCGTAGTACAGGATCTGCAGGCACACAAGGGACACACTGCTGGCAGAGAAGTGCATTCCAGGGAGGTCAGGGCTGGGCTTTCCCCAACACCTCTCCCTGCCCTCACCTGCGAATCCACAGAAAAGTTGGCCACCAAGCTCAGTTTGTCCAGGACGGGTTTCACATAGCGGTTCACAGCCCCCTCGATGTCCCAGTCCACAGTATGGGACTTGGGGTCGGGGTTCAGCAGGCTGAAGGTGATCTCATACCCTGCAAGGACCCGCAGCCTGTGAGCCACTGAGGCCGTGACAGAGCTCCCAAGAGCAGCAGGGCCTGTCCCCTCCTCCCTGGCCCACCCCAGTGTGGGGTGACATCAACAGAGCAATCACAGCACCACCCTGGCCCAGAACAACTGCTACAGGCAAAGGGGTCTTTTAGCCCAGAAGACATCCAGGGATGCTACAAGTAGAGCAGGAATGGGATCTTCCCCAGGAGCAGAAGGCTTTCCCGAGGCCAGGGAACAGGGATGGAGGGCACATCCATACCCAGGCTGGATTTCAGGTACCGCCGCGCGTCGGGGCTGAGCTGACCGTCGGGCACGCGGTCCGAGAGGGCGGCGGCGATGGAGCTGGCCGTGAAGGACATCACCTGTGTCACCTCCCGGAGCCGGGCCTGCAGGGCAGCCAGGCTCCCCCCAGCCCTCACCAGGGCGCAGCGGTGCTTCCCCACATAGACGTTGATGCCCTGGGGATGGGACAGGGTGAGGGGCTGGGGGCAGCACCCTGAGAACAGCACAGTGCCACCTGTGACAGCCACCTGTAACACATGCCACCTCCCAGTGGTGAAGCACGCAGAGGCTGGCACCACAGGGTGCTGCTCCCTACCTGAGGCAGAAGAGAGGAGGTATCAGGGACCACATACATGGTCAGAGAGCCCAAGGTGGTGTCCTGCAGCGGGTGCAGAGCAGCATCAGCCTCTGGGGAAGATGGAAGCACTGGCAGGGTTGGGAATGTCACTCCAATCCCTGTCTCACCCTGAGACAAAGCAAAGTGTGTTCTCTTCTCAGGCAGCCTCAGGAAAAGGAGCTCCCCAGCAATTCCCTGCTCCAATACCTCGTGCAGTCGCCGCAGCCAGTGCTGCCTCCTCCTGACCCGTGGTGCTGCGATAGCGCATCTCATAGCGGGACGTGACGCTGGTTCTCACTGCAGGGGCAGAAAACCTGAGTGAATCTGCTGATCCCAGGCCCCTCACAGGAGCCTGGTGCTCACAGGGAGAAGGGACAACCCCAGGGGGACACACAGCACCGAGGTCCTTTGGGTGCCAGTGGGGCAAACCATTATGGGATGTAGCATCAATGGTTCACACTGGTTGTGAGACAGGCCCACACCAGACACATCCCACTCTCCGAGGACTCCACTGTCCCCATCCCCAAGCAATGGAGCTGGTCCATTTCCTGCAGCACTCTGGGATCTCGCTGTCCCACCCCCTGCTCCCTGCACTGCCAGCTCAGGGCAGGATGATGCTGAAGAATGGGGCTTGGGCTCCCGGGAGCTCCGGGCTGCCGGCGACTGAAGCCACGGGCAAGTTGGGACCCCCAGGAAAGGACGAGGCTACCCATGAGGAGAAAACGGGGCAGGGACAGACAAGGGGGTCTCTCACAGTTCACGGAAATCTCCATTTCCTGCACGTCCCTGAAGGGCAGCGGCCTCGGCAGGTCCCCGGGCACCGACCCCGGGCCGAAGACCACGGCCATGGGCACCACCAACCGAACCTGCACAGGAGCAACGTCAGTCCGGGCTCCCGAGTCCCCAGAGCCGCTGCCCCCGGGTCCGCCCGGCGCTCACCGGCTGCTGGCTGAGCCCATCGATGTCCGCGTAGGGCAGAGCAGCGCGGTAGGTCTCGGTCGTTTTCCACCATAGCGGCAGCCCCAGAACGACGGCGATGGTCGCGAAGGACAGGGCGGCACGCCGACCCCGCGTCCGCTCTGCGAGGACAGTGCTCAGCACCGGCCCGACTCCCCGGGGGCCGGGCTCGGGGAGCCGAGAGACAGCGAACAAACACCGAACACCCGAGCCCACCAATACCTGCCTCATCCGCCGCCATCGCCGCCGCCGCCGCCATCTTCACTTCCGGGCCCAGCCGGGGGAGGCTGTGCCCTGCGCCAGCCCAGCCAATCAGAGCTCATAATACCTAAAGCAGCCAATGGGTGGGGCGTGAGCCGCGTTGCGGCACAGACGGGCGTGCAGCAGAACCAACCAGCGCGCGTATCGGCAGTGAGGAGGCGGGCTTTGACCTCTACGAGTGCCGCGGAGGGACACGTAGCGGCACCGCCCACGGGCACCGGGACACGGAGGGGGGGGATAGGAGCTCCTCACCCACTCCATCGCCGTTGGGGGGAAGCCCGCCCACCCCGTGCCAAGCTCACGGAGCCTCACGACGTGTGTAGGCGGGCTGAGACCCAGCACAGCTCATTACGTAAGTGAGCACAACACGCTGCCGGTGATGCCCGGAGTGGGGTGGGGAGCCAAGAGTTCTCGGGTGCCCCGCGGCGAGGAAAGAGGCGGCACAGCGCTGTCTCTACCATTTATTCGTTGTTAGGCTATTTGGTACACGGGGTGCACACGGCGAACACAACACAGGCGCCCCAAGGGCGGCAGCGACCAGGACTGCAAAGCTACGGCAGGGCAGGGGCACCCCAAGGCCTCCCCTCCTGCCCCCCACGCGGCCTGCCCTCCTCCCCTCACGGCCCGGCCGGAGCCCCCGGCCAAAGGGGCACCCGGGTGGCTCCCCCCAGGGCCCGGCTGAGCCGGACCCCTCACTCCATCTGCGGACATCCCGCGGGGCGCTCCCCCCTTCCCCTCCCCGCGTGGCGGCTCCCCTGGGTGGCTGGGGTGGNCACGTAAAGGGACTGCCCGGCGGCCCCCGAGTCGTCCCCGCTGCCCTCGTACTTGCCCAGCGCTGCCAGCCCGTTCACCTGCAGGGGAAGAAAAGTCAGTGGTCATGCTAGGGTGTCACTCAAGGTCCCCATGTCACTGGGGACACCTGGGGAGCAGAGCGCAGGGATGTGGCCCTTGGCACCCCTCATTTCCCTATGGAATGCAGCTCTCGCTGTCCCCTCACAGAGACAGTACTGTGTCCCTTCCATGGGAACCATGGTCCTTGGCATCCCTTGTCCTAAGGGGCACAGCCCTCGGTGTTTTCTCTCAGCCTGTGCGACGTGGTCCTCAGCCGTACCTCCTCCCATGGGCACACAGTCCTCAGTGTCCCCATCAGCCCAGCCCTTGGCACTCCCCTCCCAGGAGGGCCACCCCCATCACCTCTGCACGCTTGACAAACTCCTCAGTGGCAGCGTCGGCGTTGTCCCTCTGCCCGCGCCAGGCGCTGAGCGCTGATGCCTGCAGCGCCCGCCCGTAAGAAAAGGTGAGGGCCCATGGCCGCACCAGCGGGCACGTGTTGATGGCGTTGAGGTTGATGGAAGCCTCCTCCTCACTCTGACCCCCAGACAGGAAGGTGACACCTGTGGAGAGCAGGGTTATGGCACAGGAGGGGACACAGGGTATCGCTCTCCGGTCCCTGCCACATGCCAGGGCTGGTACCTGGCACGGCTGGGGGCACGGTGCGGCGCAGAGCGGTGACGGTAGCCATGGCGATCTCCTCCGGGCTGTACTTGGTGGGGCAGGAATGCCCAGGGGTCACCATGTTGGGCTTCAGCAGGGTCCCCTCCAGGTAGACGTGGTGGTCACTCAGTGCCTTGTAGACAGCAGCCAGCACCTGGGGAGGACAGGCAGCGTGGAGTCCCCTGGCATGGCACGGCACAGCACAGTGCCTGCCCTGCTGCCACCTCACCACTCACCTTCTCCGTCACGTACTGGCATCGCTTGAGATCGTGGTCGCCATCAGGCAGGATCTCCGGCTCCACGATGGGCACGATGCCGTTCTGCAAACAGAACGGGCAGTTGCCATCACAGTGATGTCCCTGGGCATCCCTCAGCCCCATGGCTACGTGGCACAGACCTGCGGAGCGACGCTTGGCCCCAAGGCTCAATGCCCCCCCTTTGGCAGTGCTGCCCAGCCCCATGGGGGGATGCCCAAGCTGGGAGGGTCAGTTCTCAGTCTTATGGAGTAATGTCCACGTTTGTGAGGTGCACGTAGCAACACCTGGCCCCACGGATTGATGCACGACCCTATGGGTGATGCCCGTGCCACAGGGCAATGCTCCATGTCCACCCACGTGAGGTGTTACCCAACATAGGAGTTATGTCCAGCCACTGGGGATGATCTCCAGGGATCACCATCACTGCACACGCGCAGTGCCGAGCCTCACGGATCTGTGCCCACCCCCGTGGGGCAATACCTGCCCACACAAGTCAATACCCATCCTACAGACCCGCTGCCCACCCCGTGGGGGATGGCAGCAAGCACGTACCTGCTGGCAGATGCTGGCATAGCGGGCCAGGACGTTGGCGTTCTCCATGATGGCAAGCGAGGAGGGAGTGTGCTCGCTGATTTTCAGCACGCAGCGCCACTTCGCAAAGTCTGCCCCGTCCTTCTTGTACTGGGCACAGCGCTCCCACAGCCCATCCAGACCTGTGGGGCAGCGTGTCAGCTCCACTGCCACAAACCCCATGGCCCCAAACCCCACAGCCCCTGCTGCACCTACCCTGTGTGGTGGTTTCGCCATCGGTCCCAGCCAGAGGCACAACACCTTTGTCCACCTGTGGAATGAGAGGAAGGTGGTGCTGAGCCTCACCAGCACCCTCCAAGCACACTCAACACACTCACCCACAATCCCACCAGGACACCCTCCACACCTTGATGCCCACAACAATGCCCTTGTCCTTGATCATCTGGACGAAGGGGGTGCCATCATCAGCCTTCTGGTACATGGTCTCGTGGAAGAAGATGACGCCGCCGATGCATTTCTTCACCCGGCTGTCGGCGCTGAAGAGGATCTGGCGGTACAGCCGGCGGTTCTCCTCCGTGTTTTCCACCCCAATCTGGTTGAGGCGCTTGGCCATGCTCCCTGCAGGCACCCAGCACCCCCATCAGCCCCCATCCGGCGTGGGGAAAAGGGGTGGCGGGACAGATTTCCCCCCCCAAAACTGACCTACGGACTCATCGGCTGCTAGGATGCCCTTCCCCGGGGCCACGATCCGCAGCGCGATGTCCGACAGCTCCTTCTTCTGCTCGGCCGTCAGCGCGGGGTGTTGGTGCGTCATGGTTGGCGGTGGCTGCGAGCGGACGGGGACTGAGTCACGCAGCACCGGGGCGACACCCCGAAACCACACGCAGCCCCTTCCCCAGGGAGCGGGGACCCCCACGGGGCTGGGAGTCCGGCCCCACCGGACAGGGCACGTTGTGTAAGCCTCGTGGCAGGGATCGTGGAGGATGCCGGGCAGCTCCCAGCCATTTTGCTGCCTGCCAGCCCGCCCCCAGCCCAGCCATCTTGAAGGAACGCAGCTCCGCGGGGACCCGCGCAGGACACGAGGGGACCGGCGTGGGGGCACCCTGGGGTTGGGAATGCCCCGCGAGGAATGGAAACAGCCCGGGGATGGGGGTACCGGGGGGGCGGAAATACTCCGGGGAAAAGGGGAAAGAGAAACCCCCGGGAGGCACTACCTGAGTCTGGAGTTATCCGGGCTTTGGGGTACCCCGGAGACGGGGATACTCCACAGTCGGGAATAACCCGCGGGGAGGTTACGCGGGCGATGACGATAACATGGGGACGGGGATACCGGGGGGACGGAAATAGCTCGGGAATGGGGGACGGAGCCGCCTCAGGGCGGCACAACCCGGGGATGGCGGTTCCCAAAGTTTGGGGTACTCCAAGGATGGCAATACCACGGGGCTGGCGCCGTCGCGGGGCCGGCGATGCCCCCAGGAGCCGGGGCGCTCGATCCCCGGCCGGCACCGTAGAAACTCGAGCTCCGCCAGCGCAGGGGGAGTATCCTGGGTCCCCCCAAACCCCAAATTACCCCCATGCCCAGGGGTCTCTCCGCCCTGGAGCCCCCCCCAGCGCGGACGGACCCCCGGGATGCCGCACGGAGACACCCGGGAGGCTCGGCGGGACTGCCGGTTCCCGCCGCCGGGATCCCCCGGCTGCCCCCCCGGCAGCTTCCCCCGGCCCCCCGGCTCTCCCCGACCCCCGGCTCCCCCGTACCGTGTAGGGCGGCGGCGACGAGCACGGACTGCGGGCTGCGCGCTCCGGCCCCGCGGTAAATGTGGCTGCTGTGCCGNCGACACCGCCCAGGGACACAGCTGAGTCACCCCTTGTCATAGGAAAGCCCCCCTCCCCCCCATGCCACCTAGGCACTCCACTGTGCCATCTCCAGTTGCTGCTGGAGACAGCTCTGTCCCACCAACCCTGCTTGGTTATGGGCAGGGATCTGTGACACCCCCCTGCTGCTGCTGAGGACCCTGCTGTGCCTCCCTATTGCTACTTCCAACTAAGGACAGCCACCCCTCCGTGCCACCCCCAGGCTGTGCCCCCCTGTTTCCACTACTATCTAAAAACAGAGACTTTCTCTTCATCACCTCTAGGCCAGGGACCCCCTTGTCCCACCCCCAGGCTTGGGGTCACTGTTACTGTGCAGAATACCCCGTCTGGGTCACCTCTGTGCCCAGGGGCCAGCAGCATTGAGTCCCAGACCCTCCAGAACAGGGTGGGGACACTCACAGGAGACCAACCCCCCTAAAAAACCACCCGCAGCCAGCACAGGGACAATACCAGTGTCCCAACTCGCCCCACAGGGACGGCTGCCAGGGCCCCGCTGTGCTGAATCCCGCCGTAAAAGGAGGCTCAGCCGCCCTGCGTGGCCCTAATCCAGGGAAGGGAGCACATCCCCCTGCATCCCAGAGCCGGGGTCCCCCACTGCCGGCCTCGCACCTTGGGAGGCTGTACCCGACCCAGCGGGGTCACAGGTCAGGGAGGGAGGCAGAGCCAGGGAGCAGAGAGCGCTGCTTCCCCACGAGCCACCCACGCACCCAGGACATGGAGGCACACCCCAAACACCTCCATTTCCCGGGTAAATAAATCGGTGCCAGCGCCCGCCGCGTCACAACACCCGCCCCACACAGAGCGGCAGGGCTGTGGCAGAGGGCAGGGGAAGGTGATTTCCACCCCCTTTGGGCAGGAGAAAGAGGCCATTAAAAACCAGAGCACTTGTTGGAGTGCTGCTATTTTCGGCCATAGCAGGGGAGGGAAGGTGCCGCGTGGTCCCCATGGCGGTGGGGAGCATCCTCGGGGTCAGGAACAGCGGGAGGGGGATCCCGCAGGAGCTGCCCCAGCAGGGAAGAAGGGAGGTGAGGTTGGAGCTGTACTGGGAGCTGGGGAGCCCCCAAGGGAGCACCCCTCCCTCCATGCAGCAGCGGGGACCAAGGGGGGTTGGGAGCAGGAGCTGGCAGAGCTCCCGGTGCTGGCTGAGCCACGGGATGCTGCGTGCTGGAGCCATGGGAGGGGGAAACATCCCCGTGCAACAGGCGTGTGCCCACAGCCCCGTGATGGGCATGCAGGATCCAGCCTCTGGAACCATCCCTGTGATAAGGTGAGGGATCCAGCCTCTAGAACAATTCCCACGCAACAGGCTCATGCCTGCAGCCCCAGGATGGGATGCAGGATCCAGACATGCCCCTGCAGAGCAGGGCACAGAGGGAATCTAGGGCAGGAGGAGGAGCGGGGAGCAGGGGAGGGAAGCTGGCTCAGCCTGGGGCCTCTGGCTGCTGCCGGGGCCTGGGAGCCTGGGGAACACGGTCCCTCATTGAGAACCAGCACTGGCAGAGAGGGGGGACGTGTCCCCCGCCAAGAAGGAGAGGCCCTGGGGTGGCAGGGAACTGTGCCCACGGCCCCGTGACGGAACAGGAGCAACCGGCACAGGCTGGACAAGTTGTCCCCACCCACAGCACCAGGAGCTTCCTGAATGCACACAGCAGGCGGGGCAAAATCCAGCACAACTTTTATTCAATAAATAATTACAACATTAACAACAGGAAAGGTTTCAGGCTACAGGCTATAGCGGCTCAGCAGCTTCCTTGCTGGCTGGCTTCAGGCCCAAGTAGCGCAGCAGACTCTGGAGCTCCTGGCAGCCCAGAGCCACCTCAGGGACAGCCGACAGGACCTGGGGACAGCAGCAGCAATCGTGTTTGGGTTGGTGGTGTTGCAGTCACAGCAAGGGTGAGCAATGAACTGTAAATCTCACCTCCTTCATCTTCTCCTGCATCTCCTCGTGGTTCTTCAGCACTTTCTGGGTATGATGGAGCTTCATCTCCAGCCCTCGGACCTGTAGTGGTCAGGGAGATGCCTGTCAGGACATTGCTCCAAACTTGGGCAGGGACCAGCCCAGAAGGGAGAGGGGACCCCTGCCCATGTCAGGAGTGTTGGAACTAGGTGATCTTTATGGTCCCTTCCAACCCAAACCATTCTGATTCTATGGAGCCAGGGCAGCCCTTGGGGCTCCCCATACCTGCTCCAGGTACTTGTCAGTGAGCCGCATATTCTCATCCTCTTTTTCCACGAGCAGCAGCCGTAGTTTATCCACCTGCAAAAGGAGCAAGCCCTGCTGAGATCCCTGCGGAGAAAGTTCTGGAGTGGGGGGTGAGGAGCAAGGTCTGAAGAAGTCTCCTTGTCCATGGTGGGGTGACATGAGGAGCCCTCAAGCCCTGCAGCTCCCGGCCTCACCTCCCGCCGCAGCATGACCCGTTCCTGGATGTAGGCAGTGTCCACCTGGTGCTCCTTGCCCCTCATCTCCTCCCACAGCACCTTGGCCTCCGTCTCTGCGCGCTGGAGCAAGCGCTTCAGCTCGGAGACTTCTGCCTTCAGCCTCTACAGGGGAAAAAGGGATGCTGAAAGGGGTCCTGTGGCCCGCAGCCCCCCGGGGTTCTGCCCACCCATGCCCCCATCACACACCATGACTTCCCCACTCTTGTCAATGAGTTTCAACATCTTCTCTTCCTGCTGTTTCACCACGTCCTGCAGCTCCTTCTCATTCTGACAGGGAGGAAGAAGCAGGGTCAGGCAGTGCCCAGCCCTGGCCACCCCCAGCACCCTGGAGTGGATATTCTCATGTTTGAGGAGGTCAGAGAAGCCAGGAGCACCCATGGGGCATCACCAGATTTCTCCATGTCCTAGATCGGCGCCCGTCCCAGTTCGGCTCTGCCCTGGGGTGAGCGCTGGCCCACTTCTGGCTTACCTCAAGCTTGGTCCTCAGCGCCTTGTTCAGCTTGGCAATGGTGGCAGCCTGGGTATCCACCTTCTCCTGGCTCTCAGCTGTCACTGTCTCCAGGCGGAGCTGCAGGTCAGAGCTGGGAGAGGACAGTGGTGATGAGTGGGTGGGGATCGCAACGAAGCACAGCACCAAGAACCAAACCCTCTCCTGGGCTTGCCCCTGGGCCAATGGTGAGAGAAGACACCTGGTCCAGCCCAGGCAGCTGGAAAATGCCCATCTAGCCATGACAGGAGGGGTCTAATCCAGGGCTGGAGCAAGAGGCAGACCCAGGCAGGCTACCTGCAGGAAAGGCCATGCCCAGGACAGTGATGCCCCTGCCCAACCCTTGACATGAGCCCATGCTGAACTCACATCTCTGTCTGCAGCGCCCTGAACTCGCTCTGCTCCAGTTCCTGGATGCGGGAGCTCAGCATGGCGAGGTTGGAGACCACAGCTCTCAGCTCCTTCACGCTCTCCAGCAGAGTGTCCTCAGGATCTGCAGGCAGGAAGAGCCTCGTAAGCAACATGGAGGAAACATCAGCCCCAGGGCACACAAAGGAAGGCGTGCCTGCTCATCCCTCTGCACAGCAGTCCTGCAGCTTCAGAGCAGGGTCCCAGACAGGGTGACAGCCCCAATACCTATTGGCTTTGACACGGATGCAAGTTTGTCCTTGGCAACTGTACTCCCACTTCTGGTGGTTTCATTGGCATCTGCGAGAGGAGAGGACAGCAGTTGTGCCCAGCCCTGCACATCCCCCAGCATGGGAGGGGGCAGTCCCCATCCTGGGACTCCCCAAAACCCAGAGAGAGGGTGCCAGCTCACCTTTCCCTGCCATTGCTTTCAGGACGCTGCCCACAAAGGAGCTGCTGGTGTGGTGCGGGGTGCGGCACACCGGGGTGCGGAAGGCCGGGGTCCAGGCACGGCGTGGGGTCTGCCAGCCAGGGGTCCTGGGGCCCGGGGTCCAGGCTTTGCTTCTCGATGGAGCATCATCATCATCCTTCAGAGGGAGAGTACAACACCAGAGCACAGCTTGTGACTGCCTCAGTGAGCACAGGGTCTGAAAGCCATGCCATGGACAGCCACGGACAGGTGTGTGGCCATCCTATTGTCCTCATCCCCAGCACAGAGCTCCTACCTGCTCTTCCAAAGCAGCCTTGAGGCAGTCAGCGAGCTCCTGCAACCGCATCTTGCTCTCCATAATGTCCGTGGAGCACCAAGAAACTTTGTTCCTCTTTGTCTGCAAGCTGAGGAGCTCAGCCTTGGTGCTGTCCAGCTCCTTGCTGAGGGCAGCTCGCTCTTCCCTGTGGGATGGCATCAGCCTCAGCAGGAGCAGCATTTCCCTTCCTCAGTGTGGGATGGGGACATGCCTGCCTCTCACCATGAACCAGCAATGGTGCATATCCCAGATTTAGGCAGCTTCCCTCAAGATGGGATCTGCTGGCCTTTCCCACAGCCTCTCCCAGCCACCTGGCCCACCACACTTGACTGGAGCAGCAGTGACCATGGTCAAAATGTCCCCTCTGACACCCCAGGAAGGGCTTGATTTCCCAAAGCTAGAGGGGTTTGAGTGGGGCAGTACCGCAGGCGTTGGTGGGATTCCATCAGCTCCTCGTGCTGCAGGACGCGCTCCTGCAGCGTGGCCAGTGTGGAGTTCAGCCTGGCCTCCACCTCCAGCAGCTGCGTGTGGCACATTTGGTTCTCCTGATCCAGAAACTGTAAGAGGGTGGGGGCACACAGCCGTAAGCAGCCAAGCAGAGACCTGCAGGGGCTCATTCGGACCCCCAGCACAATCCCTCCCATGCCTCAGGGTGCTGTTTCTAATCAGGAGCAGCTGTATCCCAGCAGCCCAAACCCTACAAACCAGTTTACTGGGGACATAGGACAGGCTGGGGGACAGCTCCACGCCTGCAGGGGAAAATTATCTCCAAGAAAATTATCTCCAAGAGCTGCCCAGCCCCCTCCCTGGGAATCCCTGCCGGGCAGGATGAAAAGCTGAGCTACGTGCGGGATGTCAACCGCCCTCGCAAGCTCATCCCCCCTCGGTAGGAGGGCTAATCCCGCTCCTGGCCATCTGCCAGCCTTTCCAGAGAGGCTGTGATGGGGGCCAGCAGCGCGTGACGGCGTGGGCAAGGTCAGGCAGCTCCTACCTCCCGGCACTCGGTGGCCTCCCGCAGCTCCTGGCACAGCTCCTTGCACTCCTGCTGCAGGGAGTTCCTCTCCCGCGCCAGCCTGAGGGGATGGGAAGGGATGAGGTCAGGGGGTGCTGTGTTTTGGGGCCAGAGGTGGGATGGGGCTCAGGACATCAGGGCTCAAACCCACTGGGCCATCTCCTCCCACTGCTTCTCGTTCTCCTGCTGCAGCGCATCCCGCTCCTGCTCCACGCTGGTCAGATTTATCATCACGGAGCTCAAGTCTGCGAGGGACAGAGTTGTCAGCCGGGGGAACAGGGCAACTCCAGCCCCCACGTCACCCACCCCTACCTTTGCCCAGGCATGAGTTGGCCACTGTCAGCTGCTCCAGCTGAGCCTCTGTGTCCTGCAGGGTCACCAAGGTCTTCTCAAGCTGGCAGGATGCCTGGGGAGACACAGTGCTTGCTCTGGGGTGCTCTTCCCCATGGGGTGTTGTCACATCAAGGTGTACCCCAAATCACTCCATGCCTCAGACACCTCATAGCACTGAGAGGAGACACCCCTGTACCTCCTCCTTGGCTTGTAGAGCTTCCTCTGCTCGTTCCCGTGTGACAGCCAGCTCCTCCAGGCAGCTCCGCAGCTTGCCGGGCACACGCTCCAACAGGGCACGGGACTGGGACACCAGGGCCCTCATCTGCTCCCGCTGGGAAGGGAGACAACACCAGGCAGAGCTCAGTGTGGCACTGCCATGGCACTGGTGGCACTGTCCTGCTCTGTGACCAGGGACAGGTCATGGCAGCCGGGGCACAGAGCACTGGCAGGGCAATGAGGGGCTGAGCCCCCAAGGGACACCCCTCACCTCCTCATCCAGGGCTCTCCTTTCCTTCTCCAGATTTTCAAAGGTGACATCTAAGAATTCCCGGAAAGACTGCGCCTCAGCAGACAGGGATGCCTGTAGGGTAGGAGGGATGAGTCAGCACTGCCGTGGTGGAAAAGCCACATTTAATGGCCATGAAGGGAGGCAAGTACAAGCCTTGAAGCCAAGTTTGCAGCAGCTGCCCAGCAGCAGCACCAGGAAACCTCTGGTGCACCCAAGCCCATTGCAGAGCATCACCCAAGCTCAGGACGTGGTGATGCCGTTCCAGCCCCCAATCCAGTGTGGGGTAGCACCACACTCAGTACCTGCAGGTTGATGGCATGGGCCAGCAGCGTGCTCAGCTCCTGTTGGGAGGCCAGGCTCTGGTCACGGGCACTGATCTGGGCACTGGCATGGGCACAGAAAGCCTCCAGGAAGAGATATCCCTGCGGAGGAGAGTATGCTGCTCCAGCCACACTGTCACACAAGGGGAAACTCCCAGGAGCCATCCCTGCATCAGCCTAGGACTCCTGCTCCCAGGGGGGCACAGCCTGTGCCAAAAAAACATCAGAGAGCTCCACCACACAGCACTTCTTGCCTTCCACATTGGGATTTTCTTCCCCTGGGATGCTAGGGAGATCTTCATCTCCAGAGATAGGTAGAGATGCAGGATCCCCCACCAAAGGCATGAGGACAGCTGAGACTGCCTCGATACTACAACAGCTGCCCCCTTACCTGATCCTTGGCTCGTAGGGCTTCATCCACTCTCTGCCTGATGGCATCCCGCTCTTCCAGGTAGCTCTGCACCTTGCTGGGAACACTCTCAAGCACAGCCTGGCTCTGGGACACCAGGGTCCTCTCCTTCTCCTGCTATGGGAGGCGACAGCACCGTGAGGCGCCAGGTACAGCTGCTGTGTGTGCCAACAGGTCTCCCAAAACCCAGGGGAAAGGGGAAGCAGAGGCATGTGCAGGAGCTCACCTCCTGAGCGAGGGCTCCCTGCTCATCCTGCAAGCTCCGAAAAGCGGCATCCGCGAGGCCCCGGAACAGAAGGCCCTGGCTGCTCCAGGTGCTCTGGGGAAGGGACAAGGACGCCGGTGTTATGGCAGCTGGCACAGGCAGCGCCGGGCATACACTTGTGCCCTGCGTGGCTGAGATCTGGCACACTCATCGCCAGTGACAACCACCGGGCACCCAGCTCCAGATCCTGCTCCACTCCCCTCTGCCACTACACAGCCTCCATTTTCCTCCGCAGCTCGAGGCAGAGCTCCAGTAGATCTCCTCCTCCCAAGGGCATCCACCAGAGCTTCGCACCAACCCAGCTCCACCCTGGGGCCAGCAAGAGCTGGTCAGCCATGACACCTCCCCTCCTCCCACCACGTGCACTAGGGATGTTTCCTCCCACGAGGGTTCAAATCCAGCAGACTCAGCGGGTTGATCGGGGCGTGATAATGCAGCACCGGGCGCGTGATGCCGTGAAGCAGCAGCCTCGCTTTACTTCCACTCCACCAACCCAGACAGGGTCACCGTTTTGCCAGCGGCACAAGGACGCTGTCGCGGCACCGAGGCTGCGGGGGACAGGGTGGCATTGCCTCAGAGAGGACTCTTACCCCCTCGGGGTGGGTGGTGTCCGTCTGAGTGAGCGCGTCCCTCTGCTTGGCCGGCCCCACGCCAGGCCGCAGCCGCTGGCTCTCCTGCCAGTCACGCAGCTGCAGCGAGAGGGCTTCGATGATGATGAGGGTGCTCTCCAGCCTCCCCTCCAGCTCTGCTCGTGGCAGGGTCTTCAGCTGCTCTCGGGGACAGCTGGGGACAAAGAGAAGGGCTTAGGGCAAGGACAGCCCACAGGTGCCATAGCCCCATCCAGGGGGGCATATTCTCATACTTACTGCCAGAGCAGGGAGTCTGTTTCCACAGCATTGTCCTTGGCACAGGGGAGGCTTCCCCTGGATGTGTTCGTGCTCCTCTCCCACACGTCCTGAGGTGTCATGAAGGTGCCGGTGGCCATGGAGAGCACCGGGGTCATGCTGGTGCCCGTGGCCATAGTGGGCACTGGGGTCGTGCTGGTTCCAATGGCTGTGGTGGGCACTGGCGTCGTGCTGGTGCCAGCGAGCGCAGTGGGCACAGGGGTCATGCTGGTGCCAGTCACCACGGTGGCCACGGGGGTCATGCTGGTGCCAGTCACCACGGTGGCCACGGGGGTCGTGCTGGTGCCAGTCACCACGGTAGGCACGGGGGTCATGCTGGTGCCAGTGACCACGGTGGGCACAGGGGTTGTGCTGGTGCCAGTGACCACGGTGGGCACAGGGGTTGTGCTGGTGCCAGTGACCACGGTGGGCACGGGGGTGACAGTGCTGCTGGCATCCTGCTGTGGCTTGCGGAGGGGCAGGCTGTTCCGTAGGGATTCCACCAGGAACGAGGTGCTGAGGGTCTTCTCCAGCCACACCAGTGGCAACATCCAGGACACAGCACCCAGGGTCGATTCAGGCGAGGTGACAGGGGTGACAGTGGCTTCTGACCCAGCAGGCTCCAACCCACTTGCCTCGATGGGAGGGAGGCCAGGTGGGCTCTCTTCTGGGGGGACAGGGGTGGGGAACTCGGCTCCCTCAGGGGTGCCTTGGCAATGCAGAGGATCAGCACTCCCATTAGCAGAGGAGGGCTCGGAGGCCACAAGGCTGCAGGAAAAGTCTGGAGGTGCTGCTCGCCATCCATGGAAAGGAGCCTTCTGTGGAGTGGAGGTGGTGCCAGGGGGCCCTGGGGTGCAGGAGGCTGTGCTGGCATTGCCAGGGGACCCAGAGCTGCAGGGGGGTAGAGCAGAGCTGCCTGCAGAGTTTGGGTTGCAAGATTCTGAGATAATAATGTTGGGGAGCCCTGGGGTGGTGCTGCCAGGGGATTCCAGGGTGCAGGGCCCCAGGACAAGGCTGCACATGGTGCTGCCAGGGGACTCCAAGCACGGGGACACTGGCACGGTGCTGCTGGGGGGCTCTGGGGTGCTGCACACTGGGATGGAGCTGCACAGGGACACTGGCATAGTGCTACTGGGGGGCTCTGGGGTGCTGGGCACCGGGATGGAGCTGCATGGGGACACTGGCACAGTGCTACTGGGGGGCTCTGGGGTGCTGGGCACCGGGATGGAGCTGCACGGGGACACTGGCACGGGCTCTGGGGGGCTGGGCACCGGGATGGAGCTGCACAGGGACACTGGCACAGTGCTGCTGGAGGGCTCTGGGGTGCTGCACGGGGACACTGGCACAGTGCTGCTGGGGGGCTCCTGGGTCCCGGGCCCCATGAATGGACTGCATAGAGGGGCTGGCATGGTGTTGTCAGGAAGCTCTGGCATGCTGGACACTGGGATAGAACTGCCAGGGCCCTCTAGGCTAGTGCTGCTGGGGGTCTCCAAGGCACCAGGAATAAAGGTGGCATTGCTAGGGGCCTCAGAGGCACCAGGCTTCAGGATGGGAGTCCTGAGGCCCTGGGCAGAGGTCCTGGGGGACTCCAGAGTGGTGCTGCTGGGGGGCTCCAGGGTAGCACTTCGCGGGGGTTCTGGGGTGCAAGGCACTGCAGCGACGCTGCTGCGGGGGCCCCGGGCGCAGGAACTGCTGCGGGGGCCCACTGGGGTGGCACAGTCACGGTCCTACAGGACATTTTAGGGGGAAAAGGGGGTCAGAACAGCCCTGCCCTTTCCCCCTGCACCCCGCAACCGCTTGCCCCAGTCTCCCCATTTCCCCAATCCAGGAAATACACCCGCCCTCCCACTGCGCCAGCACCACCTACCCCCCCCAACATTCCCGGTTCCGGTACACCGCAGCCCTCCCCGTTACCCGCCCCGCNCCCCACCACACACACAAAGATACCGGGAGCGTTGTGCACCGCACCGGACCCGCCATCCCCTCAGGGACCCTCCCCGGGACTGCCCCCGCCGCCCCACTGGAACATCCAAACTGAACCCCAGCCCCGGCCCGCACTCACGGCGGGGGGCTTGGC
>WAAG01046002.1:41821-56873 GCA_013390105.1 Tichodroma muraria
CTCCCACGGCTTCCTGATGTCCCCGCGGCCACTCTAAATCCCTTCACGGGCTGGGGTCCCTCCTGCCCACCCCCACCCCCCTCACCTGGATGCTGACTTCCTCTTTGCACTGTTTGAGGGTGTCACGACGCAGCACCTCCACTTTGGGCACAACCTGGGGGGGCGGGGCACTGTCAGGGGGACAAAAGGGCAGGTGGGGGCACCCATGGGCCCCAGGGGCCAGCACCCACCTTCACAGCGCAGACCTTCTCCCGCCCACAGTCCAGCACTTTGAGGATGGTCCCAAAGGAGCCTTTGGCCACGAAGCCCAGGATCTGAGGGGAGGGTAAGGTGAGGGGCACAGAGCACCCAAAGCAGATGCTGGGTACACATGAGACCCAATAGGGACCCCAGAAGGATCCACGGGCACCCAGTATGGGAGACAGGGACACGGAGGGGACCCCAACACGGCAGGGGTGGATTTTGACAGAATGCACAGCATCCCCGGGAGTACACGCAGGACCTCGGTGGAATGCCACGCTCCGGTGGGGTGCAGAGGAACTCCGGTAGAACATACCGAGACCCGACACGGGAACCCGGCGGGGATAGAAGGGAAGCCGGTGGAACGGCCGGGGACGCCGGTAGGATGCGCAGGGACCCGGCAGAGCGTGCAGGGAGAGCTCGGTTAAGGCAGTCGGCGATGCCGGGATGGCGGCACGGGATGCACGGACGGCGCAGGAGGATGCTCAGGGCGCTGGGGAACCCCGGTAGGGACGTGCAGGAACCCCGGTAGGGACGTGCAGGGACACCGGTACAGGGTGCGAGGGGACCCGTTAGGGCACCCGGGACAGCCGGGGCGGAAGGCATGGGCAGGACGCGCCCGGGGGAGGACGATCGGGGGACCCCGTTCGGATGCACCGGGACCCCGTTCGGAGGGTGGGGGCCTCGGGACGGCACCTTGAGCTGCTGCTGGCGGGCGGAGGGGCGGACGGGGAACTCCGGCAGGAACAACGAGACGAGCTGCGGCAGCGGCCACCCGGGCAGCGGCGGCTCCTCGGCGGGGCCCCGCGGGGCCAAGGGGAGCACCGGTACCGGCACCGGTACCGATACCGGCACCGACCCTGCTCGGCTCAACAGCGCCCGCACCCACGACCCCACGGCGCGGCCCTGCGGAACCGGGGACAGCGTCAGCGAGGGGACCCCGGGGCGGGAGATGCCCAGGGGGATCCCCGGGGCTGATGCCGCCGCACGCACCTGGGGGGGCCGCACCGGAGCCGGGGCCAGGCCGGGGCCGCTGCTCGTCGCTCCCATCNGGGACCCCCACTACACACTTGGGGGTTGCTCACCCACCCGTGACTGATCCCACCCCAGGATCCCCCGGGAACTGATCCCAGCTCCTCTCCGGGACCCCCTCCTTACACGCTCTGGGCTCCCCCTTCAACCTCTCCTCTCTGCACCGCACGTGCTGCAGCCCTGAGGGGGTGCCTGCAGTCCCTGCTGAGCCCCGGCATGGCCCTGGGCTCGCGGAGAGGACTGCAGAGGAGTAAGTGCACGGGCTGAGCCCAGGGCCATGCAGGGGTGCCCTGAGCAACTGCTGGGGAAGGGCAAGGGGTGAAGCACCCAAGGATCGGGGGCTGCCGGGCTGAGGTGGGGCATGGTGCTGAGCCCAGCACTGTGGGCTGAGGCAAGAAACAAGCCACTGACCCGCTTGTTTCAAATTAAAAACTCTTTATTTAAACTCTCTCCCATTCCCCTTTTTCCCAGCCTGGAGCGATCCTGCTGCTTCACGAGGCCCAGGGGCTGGGCCCAGCACCCGCACAGCAGGGAGGGGGGTAAGCTCGCAGGAGCCCTTGGCACAAGGGTTCTGCACCCCACAAAGCAGCCCCGGAGCACCCTGTGCCCCACATCCCGTGCTGCTCCACCCCTGCCCCACAGCAATGGGGCTACTGAGGGCCTGCACGTGGCTGAGCCCTCCTTGGGCACCGCCGAGCAGCGCAGCCCCCCTCCTCCTTCGGGGTGCCCCCCCAAGGGGGGAGCACGGGGCACCCCAAGTCCCTTCCCGGCCTGCCGGGTGCTGCCGTCACTTGCGCCAGCCAAAGATCGACTTCTTGCTGGGGTTCTTCTCGCCCACGCTCAGCCCGATGAGCAGTCGAGCCTTCTCGTCCTCCTCCTGCTGCTGGATGTTCCCGTCGGATTTGTTCTCCAGCTTCCCCCGGGCCTTCGCGCCCGCTGCTGGCTTCAGGCGCAGCTTCTCCTTGATCACCTGCCCCGGGAGTCAGGGGGCTCAGCAACCCCCATGGCCACACCCTGGGCCCTTGGCATGTGGGGTCCCCTGGGCCCAGTGCAGCTGCTTCCCACTCTGGGGAATGTGCCACCCACCCTGGGGTTACCCTCTCCACCCTGGGCAGAGCAGCTCTGGCAGCCTCCAGAGCGGGAAGATGGATGTGGTCCCACGTACCTGTGCCACCAAGGCTTTGCGGCTGTCCCTCTTCACTGCCATGGCAAAGTCCAGCCATGTCCATGTGTTGTTGTGGTATTCCAGGCACGGCAGCACCAGGTTCAGGTCGCCCCAGTCCACGCTGTTCTTCTCCCCCTGTGTGACAGAGGTGTCAGGCAGTGTGGGACGAAGGCCCAGACCACCCCAAGAATGCCCTGTCCCACTGGTCCCACACCTTGTAGCTGACACAGAGTGGCACCTGCGGGATCTTGATGTAGATGAAGGAGTTGTTCATGGCTGCACGCTCCTTCATCTTGTCGATGTCATCCACGGGATGCTGGCGACAGAGCAGAAGCCGTGAGCAGAAGGGAGGGAGAAGGGACACAGCCAGGAACCAGCAGGGAAGGGACAGCTGGGCACTAGGCCACGGCATTGCTTCATCAGGGAGAGGTGAGAGCTGCTCTGGCATGGTGTTGGAAAAATGAGATACAGGGATCACATCAAGCGTGCAGGCGCCTGGTTGTAAAGGATGCAAATCCTCATGGTGGGAGGGAGCAGGAGAAAACAGACAAGCGTGGGAGGGAAGTGTGGGAGGACACGGCTACCCAGCCCTGCAGTTAAGGAAAAACAGACTGGCACCACAGCAGGGCTCTTGCAGATTCCCCCCTCACGGCAGCAGGAGGTACCTCAGGTGCTTTTCGGAATGATCTTCTGACCCCTGATGTCCGATTCAGTCCCTGAGCAACTCCCTTCCCTGGGCCCAGCGAGTCATCGGCCACGATCAGCTGCCGTGGCTTCACCACAGGGATCCCTGGGGCAAACAGGGTGTGAGGTGGTGCTGGTGTCCAGCCAGGGGTTAGCCATGACCCCAACCCTCCCACCATCTCCCTGTCCACAGGGGAGACCACAAATCCCTGTTCTTCAACTCATGTCTGGACAGCAGCTGCCCACAAATATATCCTGGACACGCAGCCAGAGCTGCTCAAGGACATCCAGGGAGGAGGGTGATCATGAGTCTCTCACCTGTTGTCACCAGCTTGGACTTATCTTCCTCATCCCCCACCTCCTCCTCCTCCACATTACGGCCAGGGAAGAAGAAACCCATCATTCTGTGGAAGAACTGGTGGGTGAGCTGGATGGTGAGAGGCACCACGTTCACCTGTGGGAAAGAGACATGTCAGAGCCAGGCACACACTGTCTGTGCCCCACAGAGACCCTGGCACCTCCTGGCCCAGCCCTGGCACCTCAAAATGCTCCTTGATGGAGATGCCTCCCACGGGCGGCCGGACCTTGCTGAAAATCCTCAGGGCCAGCTGCCGGCCGGACTGGCAGGAGCTCTGGGGACGCAGCACCACCTGCAGGGAAGAGGACGGGTGGCTGGGGTGAGGACAGGCCACTCTGCCCAGGCCACCCGTGGGCCCCCAGGATGCAGAGCTGCTCCCCGCAGCTGCCACTTGCCTTGTACACAGCATTGGGCAGCAGGTTGTTCATGGTCACCCAGCCCAGTTCCAGCAGATGCTCGGCTGTGTCATCGGACTTGTTGACCTGTGCAGGCAAAGCCCTCAGCTCCCAGTGTCCCCGTCCCCAGCTCAGGGCCTGTGGGCACTGTCCAACTCCTCACCTTGCTGTAGAGGAAGCGCTGAAGCTCCAGCTCAGCAATGCCCAACTGCCCATCCTCCTCTGTCAGGCGCCAGCGTGCCTGGGCAAAGTAGAACTCAGTCCTCCGTGCCACGCCGACGTCCTCCGGCTGCTTTCGCAGCTCCATCTTGTTGGCTCGCTGCAGCTGGAAGTCCTTGAAGCACCTGAAGCACAGAGGAGAGAGCTGGGATGTGGGAGTCCTAGAATAAGGGGTACACAGTGCTGGGGAAGGCTGAGATCATAGAATCAGAATGGTTTGGGTTGGACACCTCCCACTGTCCCAGGTTGCTCCAAGCCACATCCAGCCTATCCTTGAGAACTTCCAGGGATGGGGCAGCCGCAGCTTCTCTGAGCAACCTGTGCCAGTGCCTCACTGGGAACAATTTCTCCCTAATATCCAATCCAAACCTACTCTCAGTTTAAAGCCATTCCCCCTTGTCCTACCTGATCAGTATGTTCAGCTCCTCGCTCTCCAGCTGCAGGTCAGCTTTTTCCTGGCTCAGCTGCTGCTGCAGCCGATGGTTCAGGTCGAGCAGGATCTCATTTTTGCTGTCATCCTTCAAGGACTGAAGGACAGACAACCCTCAGCACCCTCTGCCCCGGAGTGGGGATCCAAGGGAGCCAGGGATGTGGGCTCACCTTCATGTTGGAGTACATCTGCTTCTCCAGCTGCCGGATCTGGGCCACGTGCTGCCTCACAGCCTCTTGCAGGTGTAGGATACTGCTGCGCTGCTCCTCAGGGTTGCTGGAGATTTCCAGCTGGAAACGCACCCGCTGCTTCTTCTCACTGTGCTCCTGGACACAGGAATAGGCCAAGGTTAGGACTGCCTGGGTGCAGTGAGTGGCACAGACACCCGGAGCCCCGTGGGTACCTTGCGTTTGGGCTCCACATGCAGCAGCAGGTTGTTGACTATGTCGAGGATCATGGCATACTGTGCTGGGTTGGTGGAGATCTCCAGGTCGTGGTGGATCAGGGTGAAGGTGTCCACAGCTCCTGCAGGAGCAAGCAGGCAAAGGGCAAGCAGGACCTCAGCATGGCCAGAAATGTGAGGGCTCCTGTATGCAGCCCTCTGACCTCAGCAGGGCCAAAAGAGACCACCCCTGAAGCCAGCCATGGGTCAGCCCAGAGCTCTACCCCCCCAAGGCACACTTGGATGCACCCACCCTCCTGCTTCTTCAGCAGATCCTCCTTCTCCTGGTTGGCAGGGGTCTCAGGGGGCTTTATCTGCGTGGCCAGCTCGGGGTCGATGTCGTGGCTGTAGCTGATGTAGTACATGCGGCAGCTGCAGCGAGAGATGATCCTCTGCACCTGCTGCGTCTGCTGGGCTTCCGAGGGCTGATTCCAGTCTGGAGACAGAGGGACCACAGTCAGAGTGCCATGTCCCAGCACACTGGGACTGCATAGTGAGGGCTTGAAGCGTCAGCCACCTCCTGGAGCCACACAGCTCTCAGCTCTACCAGCCTTGGGGTCACACCCGAGTGGGACTGGGGTAAGCACAGCAGCCAGGGCTGTGGGCAGTACCTGTGGTGGTGCTGACCATGCCCCCCACTGCCTGCCCGCTCTCCATCAGCTCCTGCACCGAGTCCAGGCTCCGCTGATGATGCTCCTCAATGTTTTTCACCTGGGGAGGCAAGAAGGCACTGCTGGCTGTCCTCACTTTCCCTGGCTTGGCCAGGGCATTGACAGCACTGCCTGTCCCCCACGTAGCTCACCCACTACACTCTCACCTCCAGCCAGAGCTGGCCATGCTCCCCTTCCGAGGGGCTGCTCTCTGTCGTGGCAAAGTACTGCATGCCATCCAGCAAACATGTCCAGGATGTCTTCTGCTTCAGAGTGTCCCCGTACCAGGCAGGGTGGTGCTGGCACTGCAGCAGCTGTGCCTTCGCAGCGGACACAATCACACAGCCCTCCGTCTCTGCACCACGCAGAACCATCTGTGGGGGGACAGACCCCAGGGGTCTGATGGACCTCTCTGGGGCAGGCACAGCCCGTGTGACAGCCAGGCCGTGGGGACAGGCAGGTACCTGGCAGTTCACCAGCTCGATGAGGCAGTTGCGGTTGTAGATGTCGTCGGTCTGGCAGGCGGCGATGCCGCAGAGCTGCTCGCTGGCCCCCGACTCCTCTTCTGTAAAAACCACGAACTTGTCCGTCTCCTCAATGAGCTTCTGAAGCATGTAGGCCCCTGGGGAAGGAGGAAGGGTCAGTGCAAAGCTGTGGGGGGATGGCCCAAATGTGCAGAAGGAAAGCAGGCTCATCTTTGAGCTGTGGGCTTCCCCTTGCTCCCCTCCCCGCTGTGCTGACCCCCTGAGGAGGCTCTCTCAGGACGGCCGCTGGTGATGGGAGCGGTCACTCTGGCAGGGATGGAGTGAGCAGAGAGCGGGCCCCGCTTCAGCTTCTTGGCCTGCAGCTGTGTGTCGATCTTCAGCCCCTTCAGGGCCTCGGTGGACAGGTTACGCTTGAGCACAGCCGCTTTCTTGTAGCCATCGTAGAGGCCGAAGGCGATGTCCCGGTTCGTGGTGGTCCAGGACGCCCGCAGGTCCACCAAGTGCAGCTGATGTGTGTGGAAACCGTCGTCCCCATCACGCAGGGGCAGCTCCTGGGCACAGAGGGCCAGTGCCTCAGCACAGCAAAGCCACCCCCGGCCCTGCCCAGTGGCCTCATGCACTGGGACTAGCAGCCCTGCCAGCCCTGCCAGCCCTTCAGGCAGAGTGTGGGGACTGCAGCACCGACCACCCCAGGGACCACAGCATGGGCACAAAGTCAAGTGCTTGGCAGATTGGAGGCCCTGCATTTCTGTCTCTTCCCCAGCCAAATCCCTTCCCCATTGCATCCAACAACCAACATCCCCTTGTCCTGGAGATGCCACCAGGCCAGCACAGGCTGCTGTGTCCTGTTTGCAGTGGTACCTCCTCAGCCGTGCGGTTGCTGTGCCGCTGGTAGGTGAGGGAGGACAGGCTCAGCAGGTGGGTTTTCTTCACCAGGGTGTCGAGCTGGTGGTCGGCATTCTCGTCACAAGTGGAGGCCATGAGGTGCACGGTGACCTGGCTCAGGTCACTCACCATCTGCGTGATGCTCCACTCCGAAATGAGGCGTCGCATCACCGTGCCGGCTGGGGGACAGGGACAGGGGTCAGCCAGGGCCCTGCTGTACCAGGAAGTGCTGCTGGCAGGATTCCCACTCACCTTGTGGGATGAGCCGCTGTGTGCCCCGAGTGAAGATGTGTCCCTGGCAGCATTCCACCTGGATCCCCCGCTGCTGGGCAAAGGAGGCCCAGTAATGCACCTGAGAGGGAGCACAGAGCAGGAGCTGAAAGTCCAGCAGAGGCAGAGCAGGGAGGGAACACCGGATTCACAGCCCTGGGAATTACCTGCAGCCGGGGGAAGAGCGCAGTATAGGACAACTGCTTGTAATGCTGCCCCAGCTTCTTCTTGCTGGGTTTCATGTTGTTGAAGAGCTTCCCACGGCAGATGGGCCGTGTCACACTGGTCCATGTGGCCCAAAAATTCTGCATCCAGCGGAGGGTGCTGCTGTAGAGCAGGATCCGGGGCTGGGAGTGCTCTGAGAATATACCCACCATCAGCCAACACCACGGGGCCAGGACATGGCAGCACCCAAGCCACAACCAGCATGCCCTGCCCTATGCCCCTTGTCCCCAAGGGATCCCCAGGATGCTGCCAGCCACCTTTACTGGGTTGTGTCAGGTCCATCCGGATGGAGAGGTTGAGGTTCTCGGAGCGGAAGGCACGGTAAGAGTCATACTGCTGCCCCACTGGCACCTCAGGCAGGAACTCAGGGGAGCGCAGCACCACGCCGTGGTGGTCGTGGGGGTTCCCATGGCACAGCCACTGCAGGTCCAGTGTCATGCACAGGTCAGGCAGGTGCAGGAAGCAGCAGTCGTCATATCTGAATGCAGAAAGAGACCTCAGTCGCCCCCCAGCACAGGTGAGGGCCCCCCACGCTCGTGGCCTCACACTCACTTGGAGGCCGTCCGGACATTGATGTCCAGGTTGCCCTTGAAGACAAACTGCCCGGGCTTCCAGTGGAAGGAGAGTTGGCTCCACTCCCAGTGCATGTTCTCCGTGGTGTTGTAGGGGTCCTGCAAGGGCAGGCGTGAGGAGAGGCAGGTGTGAGCTGACCCCACACCATGCTGCTCCCCAGATCAGTGGCACCCACCTCGGTGGCCAGCTGGTGCAGGTTGGCCTGTTCAATGTCCATGTGCCAGTCTCCGTGGAAGAGAAGGCGGCTCTTGTCCCACCAGGGCAATGGGGCGCTGGGGTCCTCGGAGGGCTTGGTGAGGAGATCCACACACTGGCCAATCAGGGTCCAGGCAGGGTCCCAGCAGGGCCCCCACACGATGGTGTACTGGGAGATCACAGCTGGGGACACAGAGGTTGGCTCAGCCATTTGCCCTGTCCCTACCCCACCACAGAGACCCCATTCCTCTAGCACTTACAGTGAAAGTCATGGTAGAACTTCAAGGGTGGCATGTTCCTCTCCACCAAGGCATCGCCCCAGGGCAGCCCCAGCTTCAGGACCTGGCGGCGCCGGGAGCAGGCCTGGCCGCACTGCTCGGCTCCGATCAGCCGGCCGGAGAGCTGCCAGTTCCGGATCTCAAACAGGTACCGGGGGTAGTCACGGATCCGCACTGCGGGTGGAGGAAGGGCTCAGGGATGGGGCAGCAAAGACACAGGCAGTCCCCCACTCTAGGCCACAGCAGGAGCCATCGTCCCGTCACATCTCTGCTTCCTTCCCAAACCCTTGGAACCTCCAAAAATCATTTCCCCTGCCTGGTTACACACCACGTGGTGCTAGCCCGGGCCACACAGCCATCGTTCTGTCCTCCCACAAAGCAACTCACCAAAGAAGCTGCCAACTGTGCCCTTCATCATGCGGCACCACTGGGTGACCATCTCCAGACCCTCTGGGGGGAATGGGCTGACGTCATCCAGGTCCCTCATCTGCTCCAACACACGCTCCGTCCCGTGGAAGGTCTCATCAGCCATGGCCACCAGCTCCAGGTGGGCCAGGGTCCAGGTGAGGAGGGCTCTCCGCATGGGCGTGTTGGCGTAGAGGCGCCGCGAGCGCTGGATGTAGATCTCGATGTTCTTCTTCTCCAGCGAGGCGTAGAGCTCCTCGATCTTGCGGGCAGGCAGCAGCTCCCCGTGCTGCTTGCGCAGCGCAGCCACCTTGGCATCCAGCAGCTGCAGGCGCTTGGCACTCTCCTTGCTCTCATCCTTCATCAGCTCGTAGTTGTCTCGCAACTTGACCTCGAAGACGTCATCCAGGAAGACCCAGGAGAAGTGGGTGACTTTGAGCAGGAGGTCGGGGGGCAGGGCCGTGCTTGCGGGGCGCCTGGGCCGGTGCAGGCCCTTCAGCCACTTCTGCACGCCCACGGCAGCGTCCAGCGTGCGGGAGAAGTCGTACTGGTAGGGGAACTCGACGGTCACGCTGGCAAAGGAGAAGGCCCAGCCGCGGTTGCGCAGGGTGCGCAGGGCAGGGAAGGCATCGCGGTGCCGAACGACCTCCTCCAGCTCCGGCAGCAGCTTCACCTCCGCCTCCTTGAAGCTGAAGATGCTGTGTCCATCAAAGCCGGCGGCCAGCTCAGGGCAGTAGCCGTGCAGGGCACCGCCGTGCCAGCTCGCTGAGGTCCGTTCTGCAGCCAGGCTGATGTAGTTGGCCTCAGAGACAAAGGCTGTGAGCTTGGCAGAGCTCAGCTCCAGGGACAGGGACAGGAGTCTTTTGGGAAGGGGCCCTTTTGGCTGGAGGGGCCCCGGTGACTCAGTAGGAGTGGCTGGGTGGGACATGGGGCTCTCTGGGGGCAGAGAGGGAAGCGTCCTGTGGCCGAGGGTGATCCGCAAGGCTTTGTAGCACTGCAGGGTGGCCAGGGTGTGATGGTACAGGTACATGTGGTCAGATGGGCTCCACAGCACCGCCAGCCCCTCACCGCACTGCACCTGCACCAGAGAGAGTGAGAAGGCACCACATCACTGCCAGGGCCAGCAAGGCACAGCCCCGTCCTCCCCCCAGCACCTTTTGTGCCAGCCAATCCTCCCCCTGCCCCATCTATCCCCAGTACCAGATAAAGCAGTGGCCCAACAGCCAAACCAACCTCCAGGGAGCGGGTGCTGCTGTGGTAGGTGACAGAGAGCATGGAGAGGTTGGCCACTGGGTTGGGGATGGCAGGAGCTTTGCAGCACGGCTGCATCTTCTCAGTGATGCTCTTCACCAAGGCCAGCACCATGCCCTGGACACTGACTGTGCAGCTCTCAGCACTTCCCAGGACGGTCAACGTGTCCAGCCGCAGCTCCAGGGCACCTGGAGAGACAGCAGGTCAGTGCTGGAGGCACAGAGGAGGTACAGCAAAACACGCCAGGTTCCTCTGACTGCAGGGTTATTCCAGGACAGCCATCAGACTGGATCAGATTGGAAGCTACTTACCCACTAGGGCTGAGAGCGTGAAAAGGTTCACGTCCTCCACCTTCAGATCCACCTTCCAGAGCAGCCCCCAGGGCTTGCTGGAGGCAGAGGGCAGCTGCTTGGCAAGTTCAGCCCCACCAGGCTGCAGGGAGAACAGGGCCAGGACCCTGGCCAGGCACTCAGTGCAGGTGTCAGATGACTCCACTTGCAGCCCCCGGATGGTGCAATCCAGGAAGAGTGTATCTGACTGGGTGCTGGACATGCCCAGGGGCTGGTTGTAGCTGCCCTGCAGGACAAACAGGATGATCACTCTCAGGCTGCAGGACATCCCTGTGCCACCCACACTGAGTCTGAGACTGAAAGCCATCCCTTGCCCCCTCGGCTTGTCCCTCACCTGGAGGTTGAAGGAGTCGAGGATGAGGGCTTCTCCCCACACGTGCATGTTGGGGGGATGTGGGGCACGCTGGATGTGCGAGTCGTTGCCCACTCGCCAGCACAGGTGGTCCACGGCCAGCACCACTCGCTGGTGCACGCTCTGTGGCCGCAGGTGCTGGTAGTCTGTGGGCACAGAGGAGGAGGGAAGTGCAGGCAGGGCTCACCCAAACATGGGCACCCCAGACACAAAGAGGCAGGGATCCACAGCCCCTGGCCACACACACACATGGCCAAGCCCAACGGCAGCACAACCCTCTCCATTCTCATCCCAGTGCCTCTCTGGCAGACCCCAAGAAGAGCTCAGCACCTCCCTGATACCTCCTGTACCTGCAGAGATGGAGTTGAAGCCCAAGGCGAAGGGTGGCGTGTCCCCCAGCTGCACGGACACATTGACGTTGGACAGCGAGGCACAGAGGATGATGGGCGCTAGGATTTGGGGATAGCTCCTGCACGGGATAAGCAGGGATGGGCTGTTACTGGGAGCTGCATGCCACGGAGACTGGCAGGGAGCAGGCCCAGAGGGATGTCCTCCCTGCAGGGGCTCCCTGATCACCTCCTGACCAGCCTCCCCATCCCACAGGCGGTGTACAGGTAAGGTGCTGAGTGCCCAGGCACCGTGCCAGAGCATGGCCAGCAAGAGGAAACAAGCTGTGATACCAGCAGCTGCACTGAGGCCAAGTTTACCTTCCCTTGTGCCCTTGGCTGGGGACAGGCACCGCCCGGCACCTGTACTCCTGTGCCAACAGGCCCAGCCAGTGCGAAAACTCTTGGTGACGGTAGTGGATGATGCAGGTGATGAGCAGCACAGCAGCCGAGAGGTCAATGGCTGTGACCTAGAGCAGGGAAAGGGCCAGGTGGCAAAAAACTCATGCCAGGAGCCAAACCAGCCACCCCCAGGGGACAGAGTGTGCCCAGCGCTCGCTCACTTGCACACTGGTCTTCAGGGAGTTGAGGCACACGATGCGCTGGCGGCTCTGGGACAGGAGAAGGCCATCTGGGGGGACACAGGAGCACAAATGAGGGGTGGAAGAGGGCAGTGATGGCAGCCCTATCCCATCAGTGCCCTCCTGGCTACTTGCCCTCCAGCTGGAGATCTACACTCATTTGGTCCAGGTCTGAGGTGGGCGTGAAGTTGCGCAATGGGATTTGCTCCTCTTCACGCTGATATAGAAACTGCAGCAGCTTCAGGCTCCAGGTGAGGTGCCTGGAAGACACAGGGAGTCTCTGCCAGGAGGGAACTGCGCTGCCATGTCCTCCATCTCCCTGTCTCTCACAACCAGCTGACCAGCATGCTGGCATGGACAAACACAGCAACCAGTGCCCAGCTGCAGCACACCCAGTGCTCTCATCCCATCGCCTGAGGATCCTGCCAGCTGTCCTACTGGAGAACCAGCTCACGTGCCTTCCTCCCTCCCCAAGAGCCCAGCTCCATTCTTCCCACTGGAGTGGGGTCTCGGACTCGCTCCCTGCAGTCTAGCCAGGCCAAGGGATGAGAAGGGAACAGCACAGCTGTCCCCAGGTCCATGTCCCCAGCATTACTTTGGACTCGGGACAGCCTGCCCCTCACCTCTTCTGGCTGTTCATGGACAGCACCATGCTGGTGTTCTCCATCTTTATCTCCACCCTCCTGGGAATGAGCTTCAGTGTGTCCCTGCTCAGCACAGACAGGGACTTGGAGGGCTCCCCTGGAGAAGGACAGAGAGAGTCACAGGAAGGACTTGCCCAAACCCCCCCACTCTGGAGCGGGAGGGAGTGATCCCACAGGCAAATCCCTCTGGCTCCAGTGCAACTATGGGGGCCGCCAGCCCCTGCCCTGCCCAGAGCTTGTCCCTGTCCTTGTCCTGACCTGTGCTGGGCTCTTCCTCCACGCTGCTGTGCTGGGCCCCAGCAGTGACGTGGTGCAGGAGGGAGCTGCAGAAAAGCCCCTCGTGCAGCTCCGCCTGCAGTGTGCGGACGCAGAGCCGGACGCCCACCAGCCGCCGCTTGCTGCTGATCTCCAGGGAGAGGGAGAGTGCCAGGGCCAGCTCTGCCAGGCACGTGTCATCCTGTGCACAGGGAACACAGCAAGGAGCATGCGGGAATCACGCAGTGCCCTCACAGTGCGTGCTGCAGGTGGAGAGCTGGGCACAGCAGAGAGCCCAGCACCTGGCAGCATCATCCAGCCTCAGGAACACCCTGGAACAGGTCCTCAGTGTGTCCCAGAGAGCCACTGCCCAGGTTCCAAGTGTGGAATTTCTCCCTACCCCAAGACTCACCAGCTGGCTGCTCTGGAGGACTTTGCTGTTCACCTTTGTCAGGCTCACCTCACATGTCAGGCTGGGGAGAGCAGAGAACAGGAGGATGTGGGTTTTGCTGCTGCCAAAGTGAGTCCCTGCCCTCTTTCCTGTGGGACACAGGGACCCCCAGGTGCCTGCTCCAAGTGTTCCCAAAAGCAGAGCATGCCCTAACTCCATGCACACCACATTATTTGGAGAACACACAACTCAAGCTTCCTGTGACAGGAAAAGGAACCAGGCCAGCCTCAGAGGAGGATAATGCGTCACACCACAGGTGACATGGGATGCTGCTGAGTGGGACAGAGAGAGGAAAGACACAAGGCTGGGGTCAGAGAAGATTCCCTGCCCTGGAAGCAGAGTGGGTACAAGCACAGCATTACCTCTTCCCATTGTCATTCAGGAGGAGACGTGTCTGGCTAGCCTGGATGTGCCAGAGAGACTCTGAGGTGGCCACGTGCAGAACCATGATGTTGATGGAATCCATGTGGATGGAAAAGAGCTGGGGGGAAGGTGCTGCTGTGAGGGATATCCGACAGCAGCGCAGCCCACAGCAGCCTCTCACTGAGCCAGTGTCTCACCTGGCTAAGGAGCCTCAGCAGGGAAGGTTTAAGGGTCAGGTCTGTCCTGCTTTCATTTCCATCAGCTTCTCTGGGAGCCTCTGAGACGGGTGGCTGGAATCCAGGGCCTTTCTGGAGATCCGTGCGGATTCGCACCTCTCCGAAACACAGCTCGAAGCAGCGCCTGGGGAACAACAGCACAGGCAGCTCTTACAAGAGCTCACACGTGGCACACCTGGCCCTGTCACCTGGGATTTCCCCTACCCCAGGGACGTGCAGGACCAGCACAAGGGCGCCCACAAGACACTGCCACCTCCAAGCGTGGGTCACTCCCTCACAGAGCTGACCACAGGGAAGCAGGGACAGCAGAAAGCTGTAAAGGCAGCAGGACCAGCAGGGCCATGGGTAAGACCCCCAAAGGAAGCAGGCAGGGAGTTGGGGTGGGGGCACATACGGCAGCTCCCGGCTCAGTTTGCTGGAGATCCAGACGTTGTCGATCTCCTGTAGGGACACACAGGTAGGTCAGAGAAAAAACAACTTGACTCTGCCTTGTGATGCTCGGCTCAACATTCCCACTCCACCCCCAACGCCTGGGACCATGCAAGGATCAGCCAAAACCCCAAGTCTGGCCATGGGAGGAAGGGCCTGGCAACAGCCATGGGGTTGCTCAGCAGGAGAGTGGCTCCATGGGTTTGCCAGCCTGGAAGTGACAGCAACCACCCTCCCTGCCTCGTCTGCCAGCGACCACCCCTCGGCAGGTACTCACCACAGTCTGCTGCTCCTGCGGGAACTTGAGGCTGATATTCTGGGCCCAGAAGAAGCCAAAGGACCCGATCTTCAGCTCTGCATGAAGCTTCTGCCGGCACCAGGTGATAGCCAGGCGACATGCCAGCCATCTGCGGGGACAGGTGGAAGTCCAGGGTTAGCCTTCCCGCTGGAGTTGGGGTCTAGGGACGCTCTTCATCCTTTGAGCACCAGCTCCAGCACCCACAGCTGGATAGGAGCTCCCAGACCCTCACGGTGGGGAAGAGACCCTGCAGGACCACCCCCAACAATCCCTGACCCCCTCCTCCCAAACTCTGAGGCTTCCACACCCCCCTGACACCCCATGCCCACCCCTGCGGGCTCCTCTGAACTTTTCTATGCCCCCAAGCCTCTGACACCCAGCTCTACAACCCCCCAATCCCCTGCAGGCTCCCCACTCCACACTACTCTCCCAGCTCTTGAGCCCCCCAAATTCCTGACACCCCCCGCAAGCCTTCTTTGTGCCCCTTACCCTCAGCTTCCCTCCTTCCAGACCCCCAACACCTCA
>WAAG01046002.1:61694-88549 GCA_013390105.1 Tichodroma muraria
CAAATGTTAATTTGGGAATGATGTAGTTTCTTTCACAAAGGATGAGGAGAAGCCAAGGACTGTCTTTGCTGCACCCATGCTGTCCTAAAGCCAAGATGAGCACCTGGCTTTGTTGGTTTGTGTATTCACACTGCTGTCCTGAGGTTGATTGCTGAATAATAAATTGTTCTTGTTCTGAGGACACTGCTTGGTTATTCTCTGAACACCGCTGAGGTCTCCTGCCTTAGGTAGCATCCCTGTAGCTGGGAGAGTGTCAGATGTTTCTGCTTTCTCTCACCCCACACCTGCTCTTGAGGGACTTTTCTATTCCCAATGTCCTGAGCAGCCAGCAGATACCCGGATGTGTGAGTGATTTGTGAAATCCTCAGGTTCTCACAAAGCAGCCCTGGTTCTAAAGGCCCTGCCTCACCTCAAGAGTCTGCGGCCGATGTCCATCTTGGGCCTGACCTGATCAGAACTCAATGGGCCAGGTTAAAAGGAGCTTGTGGACTCTGGATCGGTGCCACTGTGCCCTTGAGCTGAGCAAAGTGCAGACACTCCTGATCAAAACAGCTGGGCTGGCCCAACACTCCTTGGTCCAGAGTCTTTAAACCTTCCTCAGGTCTCTCCCTGTGTGACCACACCAAGTTCTACCTCTGCACCTCTGCCTACTTCCCTAGCTTGTTTTGTTTCAAGTTAAGGCCTCCCTGGCATGGAGGGTGGGAGAGGCACCTTTAGTCCGTATCTGGTTTAACATCTTGCTTCTGTTTTCCATGCGAAGTGACATCCCTGCTGTCCTGAGGTAAATTTCACTGGAGCTGAAAGCACCCGGGTTTGTGGGTGGTTGGCTTGTATGGAACCTGCTTGGCTGGATCATTAAATAAGATGGTTTTCTCAAGTCCTTTTTGTTCCCCATGTCCAGACAAATTTGAATTGACGTGAAATAAAATTGCCAGGAAATTTTAGAGCAAGTGATGGGGAAGAAAGTTGGATTCGTGAGCTAAATACGTCGCTGGCAGAGAATGGTGAAATTGGAGCTTTGAAGATGTGGGTTTGTGTATTGATCATGGGCAGGAAATAAACGAGGTTATTAGACTTGGAAATGCTCTAGGAAAAGCCACTCAGCCTGCAGGTTTGTGTATGTTAATACACCCTGGTGAATTCCTGGAGCAGGAGGATTGGTGAGAAAGTGTGAAGTTGAGAGAATATTCAAACACAGATCCATCAGTGGCATTTGTATCAGGAACACACTTTTAACTGGCATCAGTGCTGCCCTCTGAGGCATTACTTCTGAGAGGGATGCTTAAATAAAAGTGTTTTACTTCTAAAATGTCCTCTTGAGGATGGGGATCCCACACTGAACCAGAGTAGCCGCATCCTGTCTGGATGCAGAGCAGTAGCCTTGGCCTGCTGTGATTTCTGCTTGTCTGGAGCCTCCTGTGTAGAAGTTGGCCACCGCCACATATTCTGCAGCCAAGGAGTATGAGCTGCTCTCCACTCGTGTCTTGAAATCTGGCAGAGGTCTTTCCCTCATCTTTGTTGTGGGTTTTCTTTAATGAGATATGGATGACACGTTCCTTTGGAGCTGCTCGTATTTTAAGACTTAAAAGATCATCCAAGATCAGCCTTGGACCTTTTAACTGAGCACTGAGTCCCTGTTTTTCTCCAAGTTGTTGTGTTTGTGCAGCAGATGTGTGGATCTCGGGGCAGAACAAGAAATCCTGCACACGAGAAGTGTCATGGCAAAGCCTTGATCAGGTTGTCCTGTATGGGACTGATTTTCTTCAATGGGCTGTTTGCAGCAGGGAAATGATTATGGGAATATTCTCAAGTGTGTTTGCTCAGGTGTCATTCCCTGCCATATGGAATTCTTTTCTCATCTTTTTTTCTCTATTGTTTTTGCATGTTTGTGTGTTGAATTACATCAGATGTAATTTAATGTGGAGGTCTTGGCTTTAGATCTGACACCTCTGAACTGTTTTTTTGTACTGCTCCTTCCCAAAGGCCTGTACTTCTTCCTGGGCTAGTGTTTTCATCCTCACAGACATTTGAGGAGTTGATTTGGTTTTCCTCATAGCTGACTCTTGTGAGGTTCAGTTGTCTCGTTGTGTGTAAAAAGGAGATAAAAAAAACTTCCTTCGAAAATTTCAAAAATATCCGTGAGTTTGTAACCACCAGAAGTGGAAGGCTCACAGAGACAGAACTTGGCAAACACTTTCCTTTGTGCCAAGCTTGATTTGTGTTGTTTCCAGAACCCCCAGTTGGGAAAAGCATCAAACAAAAGGTTCTGGATATAGAAAACGCATTGGTTTTGTAATTTTCTTGTTGCTTCCTCAACTCTGGATGGAGGCCCCTGGATGGAACAGCCACAAACCCCCTGCCCCAAGCCAGGACCCCCAGCCCTCTCTCCAGTTTGCTCTGCAGAGTCTCACTTGCAGCCAGCGATCGCGGCTCGGTCGAGGCCCTTTTCAGGGTCACCCTGGCTTCGTTAACTGAGTGAGGGTTAATCATATTAAGATCCTAATTAGCTGGGCTGTGTGCCTGACACCGTGCAGCATCGGTGGGAGCCTTCCCAGCGCGTGGGAGGGTGTGGATGGGATGGAGGCTCTGGCTGTGTGCACGTTCCGGCCGCAGGAGCCGGGAGTGCTGCGGTGACAGCTCCTGCCCTCCTCACCCAGACACGGGCTGGCAGGAGCTGGTAGCTCTTGGCTCCTGCCTTCTTCTGCCTAATCTCTGGTGACAGGGATGTCCAGGCAAGGTGAATGCTGGGAAATTCAGGGCCTCTGTAGCTAATTTGAAACCCTTCTTGCTTTAGCTACCTTCTCTCCAAAACCTGAAGGGGGAAGTGCTTGTGTTCTGCTACCTCAGCTGATGCCGGGGATGTTTCCTCTTTCCTCAGCTGCTGTGTGAGAGGCTGCAGCCATGTCTGACTTTGTGGAGAGTGAAGCAGAGGAGTCAGAGGAGGAGTACAACCAGGATGGGGAGGTTGTACCCAGAGTAACCAAGAAGTTTGTAGAGGAAGATGAGGATGGTAAGTTTGCTGAATTGTCTGTGTTCATTGCTGTTCTATTCTGCATCCTGTGGCTCTGCAGATGGAGCAATAACTGTGCTATAATAGCAGGGCCATCTGTAGTCAATAATCTCAGCTGTTTGAGTGCTTCCCTTCCTCCAAGTGCTCCAAGTGGTTTTTATAATTGGCAATAAAAAATACGCTGCTTCACCCCCGTGGGACTTGCAGTCACGCAATTTGATAGTAAATGGTAAAGGCAGAGGAATTCTCCCTGTGTGACCATTCCACCTGTTCCCTCTGCAGAGGGAGCATGAGACAAGAAGTGGGGATCTGGCAGGAGCAGCTGGGTCTGTGTCAGTGAAAAGTGTTCAGTTAAAACTCCGTGCGGAAGGTGTGAAGGAAGATGCTGCCTGCACAGAGCGAGGTCTCAGTGGATAACCAATAAGTGTCTAACATGTGCTGCTCTCCCTCCCAGATGAGGAAGAGGAGGAGCTGAACCTCGATGATCAGGATGAGCAGGGAAACCTGAAAGGATTCATTAACGATGATGATGATGAGGAAGAGGAGGAGGAAGCCAGTGACTCTGGAGACTCCGAGGATGATGTTGGCCACAAAAAGAGAAAGCGCAGTAAGTTTTGTGATGATTGTTACTAGCAGGGCACAGTGTAATCCTGGCAGAGAGCACCCTCTGCCCTGGTCTGCATGAACTGGGTAAGCTGTACCCTTTTGGGCTTAGTGCATTCCCAGATTAGGAAAGGGGGAGTGTAACTTAGCTCTGCTGTCTTCTTTAGCTTTTGATGACCGCCTGGAGGATGATGACTTTGACCTCATTGAAGAAAACTTGGGCGTTAAAGTCAAGAGAGTGAGTTGTGTTCCCATGCTGCTGTTAATGGTGTGGTGTGTTTTATACAGAGGAGGGTGGGTTCCAGCCTGGAATGAGCAGACGGTGCCTTCCATCAGCTCCTGCCCTCTTGGAGGAGGAGAACTGAGTGCTTGAAGGAAGCAGGATCTCTCCCTGCGCAAGCAACTGGGACCTGGCTTCCCGGAGTTTGCAAAACCCTTTTTCCTGGTTCCTAAAGTCTGCTGTGCTCTTCCCTTTCCACCTCTTCAGGACAGTCTCATCTTCCATTCCTGTGTGCTGCTAACCTCAAGGTCAGCACAGGCTGTTGTGGGCTCTACAGCTCTTTCTGTAACATTAGAGTGACATCAACCAGGCCAGCACTGGTGGTGACAGCATGCAAGTGACACAGGCACAGCTCCTGAGGGGTTGGCTGTTCTCCCCTGTGTGCCTGTGCCATGCTGGGCTCTATCCTGCTCCCTCCCAGGTACCTGCAGTGCTGAGCCAGGGATCGTGAGCACTAACAAGGAATTTCCTTGCAGCAAAAATTCAGGCGTGTACGAAAAATGTCTGATGATGAGGATGATGAAGCAGAAGATTATGGAAAGGAAGAGCATGAGAAGGAAGCCATTGCTGAAGAAATCTTTCAGGATGGTGAAGGCGAGGAAGGAGGGGAAGCTGTGGAAGCTCCTGTTGCTCCACAGGAAGAGGAAGAGGAGGAGGAGGAAGATGAATCTGGTGAGTGCGGATGGTCAATTACATCCAGTGTTTGTCCTAAGATTAAAGCACAGGAACAAAGTTCAGACTTTCTCTGAACTAGAAGTATCCAAAAGGCTGTGACCCTGTCATGGTGAAGCTCTTATTGGTCTGATTGGTACAGTCCTTAGAATTAAACGCTTCTGGGTGACAGCTTTAGTTTGTCTGTCTGAACCACTTTGTGCAGGAGCATGTTATGTGTGCTGAGGTCTTGAACACCTCGCCTAAGCTGCCTCAAAAATGAAAATGCTTCAGAGGAAGGCACTCAAGGCACTGTTTAGTACCTCATAGCACAGTGCATGCCTGCCCTAACCCCTCTTCAGCATCAGCCTCTCACTGCTGCTACCGTACCAAACAAGTTTCAAGAGTCCTTTCTACTGTCCAAAGCAGCCAGGCCTTTCCTGACTGTATTTTCAGTGCGATGAGCTGCAGCTCAGATGGCTTTGTGTGGAAGTTTGTTCCAGCTTGTTGCTGTGGTTCAGGCTCCTGGACTTTGTGAGATTGGTGTAGGAGAGGCTGTGGGGAGGTGGGCAGACTGACAGCCAGCAGCAGCCTAAGTCTGTGGCTCACAGGTAGAGGCTCATAGTTGCACTGGCTGAGCTTTGTCAGAGGTACCAGTTCTGTATATGAGTTCCCTGACCATTGAATTGTTTCTCAACGTCCAGACATTGATGACTTCATTGTGGATGATGATGGACAACCTCTGAAGAAGCCAAAATGGAGAAAGAAGCTTCCAGGATACACAGATGCGTGAGTATTGATTGGAAATTGGCCTGGAGCCTTGAAAAAAGTGCTCTACTTATTTGGATCTTGCGACTGCAGAGTGATTCAGCTTGTGGTTGGATACTCCTGGTCTTTTTCCCAGAAGAAACCTGCTAAATTTAGACGTAGAGCTTTTAGTGTGTATTTCTGAAATGTGTGACTCCTTTTTTCCTTTTTCCCCTGGATTTTTATAAAGGGATGCCAAAACCAGGCCCTTAAGAGAAATAGTTGCAGTAAAGCTCAGAGTTTGTACATGTCCACGACTTTTTAGCCTGGGTGGAAAACTAAAGCTTGGACAGTGCCCCTGGCCTCCTCTGTGTGGCTGTAAAGGTGTTCTATGAACTGCACTGTGGGGCTGAACAACAGGGGGCTTTTTCTTGCTTTCCAGTGCTTTGCAGGAAGCCCAGGAAATCTTTGGTGTGGACTTTGACTACGATGAGTTTGAGAAGTACAACGAGTACGATGAGGAGATGGAGGAGGAGTATGAATACGAGGATGAGGAAACCGAAGGGGAGACGCGCGTGCGGCCCAAAAAGACGACCAAGAAACGCGTCAGCCGCCGCAGCATCTTCGAGATGTACGAGCCCAGCGAGCTGGAGAGCAGCCACCTCACAGACCAGGACAATGAGATCCGCGTGACAGACATGCCTGAGAGGTTCCAGGTGAGGCAAGGGGCTGCAGCTCTACGTGCAGAAAGCATTTTGGCTCCCAGGCCTGGGACCTGCAAGCTGGCGAGCTGCTGGATGGGTTTTGGAATGTCTTTTTCCCTCTTTGACGACCCTACCTGTCAAATGTACAGGCCAAAACTGCATTCAGACGTATCAGTGATATGGGAGCTGTTGTACCTGTGTGAATCTGGGTTTAGCTCCCAGAGTCACAGCTTCCCTGTGGCCACTGGGTGCCAGTGTTGCACTGCTGAAGTGCAGGGCTTGGACTCTGCTGAGATGGCTTTGTGCTGGATGATGTTAGGAATCCCTTGAGCTGGACATATGAAGAGCAAGATGCAATGCCAGAGAAGACATGGGAAGGTTTCTAGCTTTTCTGTATGCCAGCCAACACATAACTGTTGTAGCCAACTTTACTCAAGGTGATAAGACTTACACTGCTCTCAATACAAAGTCCTGTTTGTGCTGTGAGGAATCCTTCTGGTGTCTCATATTATTGTCTTAATTTTACTATATTCAGATTTTCACTGAAAAATCCATCCCCCTTTAGTGTATGTTAGTGTAATTCTGTGCAGAGGTTTATTACCCTTCTCTGTGAAATGGGATGTGTGAAGCTACCAGTTTTACAAAGGGTCTTTTTTTCCCCATGGCAGTCTGTGCCACAGAAGGAAATGCTGTCTGTGATGTCTTCTGGCTGTAGGTGGCCTGTTCACACGTATTTTCATCTTCATGGATGTCGGGGGGATTAGAGCAGCACTTCTGAAAGAGAGGTGGCTGAGACTGAGTGCCCAGAGAGGCTTTGGAGCTTCTTTATCTTTTGTTGCTTTGTGGCTGCAGCAACAAAAGTGGTAGCAAGGCACAGATAGATTGGAACAGAGGACGTAACTGCAGAAAATTTGGGAGTCTGGTGGGAAGTGGAGATATCCTCACTTGATTTTCACAGAAGACTTTGCACCATTGCAGGCCTTTCCACAAACCTTTGACAGGATTGTAGCTGCCTTTATCTAGGGTAAAGCTGATGCAGTTTCCTGTGTGCTCAGAAGGTGCAGACATTGAAGTGATGTCCTTGGCACCCCATAGGTGGGGGTCCCCAGAGGTAACCTGCAGCTCAAAATAATGATTTCCAGGCTTCTTGGAAACATGGTAGTGGAAGCCCTGGTGTTGCAACGTGCCTCTGCTCACAGTGTTGTCTCTTCCCAGCTGAGATCCATCCCAGTGAAGAGTGCTGAAGATGATGAGCTGGAGGAAGAAGCTGACTGGATTTATAGGAATGCATTTGCAACGCCCACCATCTCCTTGCAGGTAAAGGACTGTGCCTGGGACTTGTTCCAGGGGTCTGCTGATGGGAATGTGGAGCCCAGTACCACCTTCATTTCTGGTTTTGAGCAGGTCATTTGACGTGTGTTGTCTTCATTTTTGCATCCACAAAACAGAGGAAAAAGGAACACAGAGAAGCTGAAAGAACCACAGTTTCTCAGCCTTAACCTGTGGATGCTCTTTCAGGGGATCAGCTCAGGAACAGAGTGAACACAATGTGTTTCTCCTTTTCAGGAAAGTTCTGACTACCTTGACCGTGGACAGGCCAGCAGCTTCAGCCGCAAGGGGCCCAGCACCATCCAGAAGATTAAAGAAGCCCTGAATTTCATGAGAAATCAGCATTTTGAGGTAATATGCAATTTTTCTTCGTTACCAAGGTCTGTCTCCTTTTCCTGACAGGATTAGCAGGGCTGCTGGAAACATTTAGGGCACATAGAAGGGGCTGAGATATCATCCCAGGTTGCCTCTCCTGTGATGAAGTGATGCTCCACTGGGAACTGCAACTCATTTTATGTGAGCTGTGGCAATGCAGGTTTTTAAGGCCTCTTTGACAGAGCTGCTGTCATTGTCTTTCCCTGATTCTGGACAAATTGAGGCTGAATGAGGTGGGGGAATTTCTCTTGAACCTTGCTCATTCTACCCAATCTGTTCTTTGAGGTGTTGCCTGATATTGCAGAAGTTTTTTGGCCTATGTGGTGTATTCTTTGGTGGAGTAAGAGCTGCCCCATTAGTTTGTTGTCCCACATGGAACAGGAGCTCTGTCTGGGCTCCTGGCTGCTAGGAACAGCCCAGTCCCCTGCACAGGGGTGATGAGTCTCATTTCTGACCCAGGTCCCGTTCATCGCCTTCTACAGAAAGGAGTATGTGGAGCCAGAGCTGCACATCAACGACCTGTGGAGGGTCTGGCAGTGGGATGAGAAGGTGAGAAATATTTCCATTGCTGGTTGTCCCATCAACATTTGTCCTCCTGCCTAGCCTGATACTTTCAGCATTTGTTTTGGCCATGTTTGGGGGTTTTACCCATGTCTTTTTGGATTTTTGCTGTCATATGGTGGTAAAGAGATATCTGACAAAATAGGATTCCAAAAAATCCTTCCCCTTCACTGAGTTCCTTTTGTGTAGTGACATTTCCTGCCAGCAGTGCAGGTTGCTCCTCTACTATCAGATCCAAACCTGGATTTTGGTTTTTTCTGTTAATATAATGCATCTCTGAGATGAGACCTGCCGCATGTCACGTTTGGCCTTGGCTGTGGATGAAGATTTTAATGATCATTTTTATATGACAAATATCCCAAAATCCTGGAAGTCCCTGTTTGGGAAGGGAGGAGACAGATAACACACTGCAATGGGATGTTTCACTGGAATTCTTTGTTCTCATGTCAGTGGACCCAGCTGAAGATCCGCAAGCAGAACCTGACACGACTGTTTGAGAAGATGCAGGCCTACCAGTATGAGCAAATCTCTGCTGACCCAGACAAGCCCTTGGCTGATGGAATAAGGGCCCTGGATACTACTGACATGGAGAGGTAGGGTGCTAGGACTTCTATATTCATTCCAAAATGACTTAAAATGTCCACTGACTTGCCCAAACAGCACAGGCGCTCTGGCCACTGCAGAGCACCCACAAAGGTGACAATGAGAAATACTTAAAATTCTTTTGGGAGATGAATCCAAGGGTTCCTCTTCTGCCTGAGCTGAGTCAGAGCAGGTTCCTTGAGTGTTCTGAGCATGACCTAGCTGCAGGCAGGGTGTAACACGCTGGCTTTCTGTAGGCTGAAGGATGTGCAGTCCATGGACGAGCTGAAGGATGTGTACAATCACTTCCTGCTGTACTATGGGAGAGACATCCCCAAGATGCAGAATGCTGCCAAGGCTGCTCGCAAAAAGCAAAAGCGTATCCGGGAGGATGGTGAAGAAGAGGAAGGTTTGTCTCCCCGCATTTGGTGTTTTTGTCTTTGTGGGCTGCTTGAAAATGCTGGTTCAAAAGAATAAGAAAGTTTGGTGAAAAGCCCATGTGTTTGCATAAAGCATCTCTGCTGGTCATTCTGTCTCTAGTTCCAGATCTTTCAGGCACCTTTGGAAATGTTTAAGGTTTGCCACACAAGGTGCTTTCCAATGGAATATGAATGCCAGCCCTTGTGGCAGGGGTGGCATCAGCAAACTTAATGTATGTGCTAATTTACAACCCAGAGATACTCCTATTAAAACTGCCAGAGTGACACTGAAGGTAGGTTCCAGGGTCTTTTTCCAACCCTGAATAATTTTAAGGCCACTGTGACCGTTGAGGTGCCTTTGTGGGATTTAGGGGCTCTGTTCCACGGTGTAGGTTGTGTTTAATCTCTTTATTGTGCTTCTGACATACTCCAGCTGTCTGGATGCCTCTCTAATGTATCCTTCCTACAGGTGAAGGGGAGGATGCAGAGGATGATGAGCAGAAGGGGCCTGAGCTGAAGCAGGCTTCCCGAAGGGATATGTACACCATCTGCCAGGCAGCTGGGCTGGGTAAGGCTCTGCTCTGTCCTGCTGAACATGCAGTGGCCGGGCCCACATGCTCTGCAGGGTGCTGTGACTCACCTGTGGAAGGAAGACTGGTAGTTTTGCTCACTATTAGCTACAGTACCCTTGCCCTCATTGGTTTTTTGTTTGTTTTCTTTTACCAGATGGCTTGGCTAAGAAATTTGGTCTGACACCTGAGCAGTTTGGAGAGAATCTCCGAGACAGTTACCAGCGTCATGAGACAGAGCAGTTCCCTGCAGAGCCCCTGGAGCTGGCCAAGGATTACGTGTGTAGGTCAGTGGTGGGGGGGAGGTCTTCATGGAGTTACTGTGGATGTAACACCAGTGAGAGCATCTGGGGACATTCTTCTAAGCCTTCATGTTGCCTTTTTGCTTGCAGTCAATTCCCAAGCCCGGAAGCAGTGCTGGAAGGAGCTCGGTACATGGTGGCTTTGCAGATTGCCAGGGAGCCCTTGGTCAGACAGGTCCTGAGACAGACTTTCCAAGAGCGAGCTAAAATCAACATTTCACCTACCAAAAAGGGGAAGAAGGTAAGGAAGGGAGCTCTGACTCTGTGGGTCAGTTCAGGAAAGGATCTGAATAACATTCAAATGCTTGTTCTCCCATGTCAGTGGCAACTGAATAAATCTCGGAGCAGCACTGAGCTGGGCTGTTGCAGAGCCCAGCTCAGCAGCGTGCTGCATTTTTAGTCTCAGCATTTTACCAGATGAGATGTTGCCTTCAGTTATTTCAATAGTCTCTGTTTCTCTGGACTGGGAAGCAATTCCACTGTGTCCTGCTGGGGAAGAAAATGCAGACTGGCAGGCATAGGGCCGAGGGGATATTGAATAAAAAGCATTGTCTGCTGTGGCATACAGAAGGATCTTCATGAATGCCCTGTGTGCATGCTGACTGTCTCTCCTCTTTCCCAGGATATTGATGAAGCCCACTATGCCTATTCCTTTAAATACATGAAGAACAAGCCTGTGAAGGAGCTGAGAGATGACCAGTTCCTGAAAATGAGTCTGGCAGAGGACGAGGCACTGCTCACCATAGATATCAGCATTGACATGAAAGGAGTGGAGGGGTGAGTTCCCACTGGCTGTGCCATCCCTGACTTGGCAGAGCTCTTCATGCAGTGCTCTTAGAGCACGTCTGTAACCCAAACTACTTCTGAAAGTCATGGCCTGGTAGTTTCTTGCACCTCAAAGTTAAGCAGCCTCTCAAGGTCTTGCTTTTTTCGTCATCTTGTTGAGAACTTTAGCAGACATCTGTCTTACTCACTTGAAAGCAAACTCTGAAACCTTGGGATTTTTGTGGAAGATGATGCTTGCTTCCCAGACAACTTAGTTCCTTCCCTGCACATCTGAGTGGCCACACTGTGCAATATGGGTGTGCTGGAGTGGCTGTGATCGGTCTACAGCATCACTTCAGCAGCTAAAGCAGTGTTTGATGGGAGCATTTGGCTCTTCCCTAATTTTTCCAAACAGCTTCCTGAATCTGAGGTGTGCAGGAACCTGCCAGTGCTGTTGTCCATGCAGGTGCCTGGAACTTTCTGTACCTCCTCCTTTCTTGCAGTTATGGCAGTGACCAGACGTACTTTGAGGAAATCAAGCAGTTCTATTACCGGGATGAGTTCAGTCACCAGGTGCAGGAGTGGAATCGGCAGCGCACCATGGCCATCGAGCGCTCCCTCAACCAGTTCCTCTACGTGCAGATGGCCAAAGAATTAAAGAACAAGCTCTTAGTGGAGGCCAAGGAATATGTCCTCAAGGTGAGATGAGGCACAAGTTTGAGGCAGAGCTGGGCTTGCAAGCACTGGGCAGTGTTCTGGGGGTAGCTGCTGACAGGTCATGCACAAGTCCTTGGGGAGGAGGCAGAGATTGAGTCTGGTTCAACTTTCCCTCCAGAGGAGGGTTATGCCAAGGCCCCTGCAGTAGATTTTCTCACTCCTCTTTGTCCTTACTCTGCTCTTGCAGGCTTGCAGCCGCAAACTGTACAACTGGCTAAAGGTTGCTGCCTACAGGCCAGATCAGCAAGTGGAGGAAGACGATGATTTCATGGATGAAAACCAAGGGAAGGGGATCCGGGTGCTGGGCATTGCGTTTTCATCAGCCAGGTAGGAAGGAGGGAATGGTGTCTGGATGCATGTCCAGCTTCAGCAGTCCTCCAGGTCTGAGTGATCTGTGTTTGACAGGGACCACCCAGTGTTTTGTGCCCTCGTTAATGGAGAGGGTGAGGTGACAGATTTCCTCCGATTGCCACATTTCACAAAGAGGAGGAATGCCTGGCGTGAGGAGGAGAGGGAAAAGAAGGTGAGCCTTGGTGCAGCTGTCACTGAGATGGATGTGGGTAGCTCAGAACAGAAACCCTCTAGCTTTTCTACTCTAATTTTCTACTTTCCAGGCCCAGGATATTGAAACATTGAAAAAATTCCTCCTAAACAAGAAGCCTCATGTGGTGACAATTGCAGGCGAGAACAGGTCAGTCTTTGTGCTGCTTCCACTTCCCAGTCTCTTTGCAGTCCTTTCCTTGTGCCTGTCTATGTTTCACTGTTTCCAGGACCCAGCTCTGTGCTCTCCCCTCAGTCCCCTTGGCTGTCTCTCCCTAGGGATGCTCAGATGCTGATGGAGGATGTAAAGAGAATTGTTCATGAGCTGGACCAAGGGCAGCAGCTGTCCTCGATCGGAGTGGAGCTGGTGGACAATGAACTGGCCATCCTCTACATGAACAGCAAGAAGTCTGAGGTGAACCTTCTGCTACTCCAGCTCTCCTTTAGTCTGTTGCTCATTCGTGCTGTGTCATCCTCATTTGTTGTGTTGGCCTTGCATCATACTCTGTCTCATACGATCCATCTGGACAGTCACGTACTGATCTTTGGATCTTAGGCTTCCCTGAAGAGGTCAGCACCAGCAGATGCACAAAGTGGTATTGATGTAGTCAGAAATGAGTGAGGTTGTTCCATTAGTAATTGCATAAGAGCTCCTGGGAGCCTTTGACCTCAGCTTTCTTTCCCCTGAGCACCAAGTGCTTCCTTGCTGCAGTCCCTGTCTGATGTGTCTTTGCTGCTTGTGGTACAAAGTGTGAAAACACCACGAGGGTTTTCCCTGATTCTGTGTCCTGCTGCAGAATGAATTCCGGGATTATCCCCCTCTGCTGCGTCAGGCCGTGTCCCTCGCTCGCCGCATCCAGGACCCCCTCATAGAGTTTGCCCAGGTCTGCAGCTCTGATGAGGATATTCTCTGCCTGAAACTCCACCCTCTGCAGGTAAATTTTCTTTGGGAAAGAAAGATCCTTCTTTGCAAGAGAAGGCGGCCTATGAGGGTTTGCTTTCAAAGAAAAAGTTTCCAAGCTAAACTTGTGCAAGGTCTGCCTGTTCTGTGCCTTTTTTTTTTTTCTTCTTCTTTCTCATCAGCCTTTAGGCTGTTCTCAGGGGTAACTCTAAGGTGCAACACAGCTCCTGGGAGCCAGTGTGTTGTGTTTGGCTCACGGCAGAGGGTTGCACAGATCCATTTTTTTCCAGGACTAACACCTCTTCTCTCTGCCAGGAGCACGTGGTGAAGGAGGAGCTGCTGAACGCGCTCTACTGCGAATTCATCAACCGTGTGAATGAGGTGGGGGTGGATGTGAACAGGGCCATTGCTCACCCCCACAGCCAGGCCTTGCTGCAGTACGTGTGTGGCCTGGGACCACGCAAAGGCACTCACCTGCTGAAGGTAAGGAGGCTTCTGAGCCTGCCTGCAAAAGCAGCACATCACCAGCACCCTGTGAGTGCTCAGGAGGTGAGTCAGGGTCCCGTGTGCCAGGTGCAGCTGACAGCTCTGTTGATGTGTGTTTTTACCTCGCTGTGCCTCACCCCGAAGCTACACGTGGACTTGTGTCCCTGAGAGACCCAAAACAGCTCAGCAGATCCATCAATCCCAGCCAGCTCCCAGCCCCACAGGAACGGATGTGCTGTCAGAGCGTCAAGACACCTCCACAGTGTAGAAAACACAAGGCAAAAAGCCAGCGCTTTTCCTGAGAGTTGGAGCCGTGATGATGTGGAATCATCATCTTTCACACAATGTTGAGATAGTGGCAGGGAGCAACAGTTTAAAAGTTGTGATGGGCGTGTGTCAGATGCTTTAAACACTGCAGTATGCAGTGTGAATCCTCTGCTTTTTTCTCAGACAAAAGCAATTTGGGTTGGAAGGAACCTTAAAGCTCATCTAATTCCAACCCCTGGCCTTGGCCACAGACAACTTCCACTAAAGCAAGTTACTCAGAGCCCCATCCAGCCTGGCCTTGAACAATTCCAGGGATAGGAAGTCCGCAACCTCTGTGGGCAATCTTGTGTTTGAATAGCAGGGTTTATACTCTTGCTTCTCTCAAGGTTTATATTCTTGCCTGTCTCTGCAGATCTTAAAACAAAACAACACCCGTCTGGAGAACAGGACCCAGCTGGTTACGATGTGTCACATGGGACCTAAAGTGTTTATCAACTGTGCTGGCTTCATCAAAATTGATACAGCATCACTGGGTGACAGGTGGGTTTTGGGTTGTGTTTGATGTCCTATGGGGTGTGGAGTCAGTGTGAATGACAGGCTGACACAGTGACCTTCCCTGAGTCTTTCCCCGGAGTTTCTGTGTGGCCCTCCTCACTTCAGGCCAAGTCCAGGTATTGCTGTTATTAATCTGATTCTTGCAGCTAAACTTGCACAGCAGCATTGTGAGCTGCAGAAAATGAATGATATGGCTTGTTCTGGTGTGAATGTCTCCTTGTGGTCAAGAGGAACTAAACTAAAACCAATTGTTCCCTAAAATAATTATCATGCAGTCATCAGTAACCCATGGGTACTTCAGTTTAATTTCTGCCTGGTCCTTCCAACAGTATTTTATTTTTCTAAAGTTTCGAACTTGAGAAGTAACTCAGCAATTTGGTTTCCTCTTAAACCAGCAGCAATACTGGGAAGTTTATAGAGCATTAAGTTACTGGTAACTGCACTAGAGGTATTTTGAGGACAGCTGTAACCTTGTTTCTGAACCTGACTGACTGCTTTGCACAAAGGGTCACTTACTAGAAATGTGCTTTCTCCAGGTTTTTTTGCCTTTGAAAAGCAATGTGAGAAAGAGCACCTGACTGAATCCCTACACTGAGTGATTCAACCCCACTAGATCCCTTGATTCTTGCAGGATACAAATCCTAGAGATGCTGGGGGCAAAGTGTACTCTATCCAAACAGCTCAGTGGCAGCACTGAATTTGTGTGAGGAGAGAAACTACAGAGAGCTGTGTGCTCATGGGGTAGTTGTAGTACACAGGGATCAAATCCGTCCAGCATCCAGAATGCCTGGCTGTGTCTTTGGAGCTGCAGACTGGAGTTTGCCAGGTCTTGCCTTGCCTGTTGGTTTAGCAATGAATAATTCATAGTGTCCTTTTTGGAGCACTTTGTTCCATGGAGGGCAGTGGTGGTGCTCAACAATGTGCTTGGTCATTGAGCTGCAGGAACAGCTGGAACAGCTCAGAGCCCTGATCTGAACATTTGGTTTTGTTTTCAGCACTGATTCCTACATTGAAGTCCTAGATGGCTCTAGGGTCCATCCTGAAACCTATGAATGGGCAAGGAAAATGGCAGTGGATGCCCTGGAATATGATGAGTCAGCTGAGGATGCAAATCCTGCAGGAGCTCTGGAGGAGATCCTGGAAAACCCCGAGCGCCTGAAAGACCTGGATCTCGATGCCTTTGCTGAAGAACTGGAAAGACAGGTGCAGTGCGTGTTCCGGGTGCTGAGAAGCAGAGGGGAAGCTCTGCTGCCCAGCTGAGATTCTCATATTTTATAGCTTTATCCTTTTTAGGAGCTGGGCATTAGCTGTGCTGTCGTAAGGTGTATAAACAACCATGATGAGCAGTCAGTGTCTGACAATGGCATGCAGTAAATGCTTGCAAAAAGTACACTTGGGGCAGGGGACAGTAATTAGACCATTTAAGCTCTTCTCCCTGAAATTTTTTTCTAAATATGTTTGTCCTTTTGACCTTTTAACATCCTGTGACTGAGTTTCACCATTTGTTGGTACCTACTGCATTCCCCTTTTTAAAATTTGCTGTTTCGTAAGTTGCTTGAGTTCTTCCAAAACTTACACTGCATTCCCTACTGACCTTCTTCCTGCTGCTCATGCTTTTATAACCTCTGAATCCCACACAGGGCTATGGTGACAAGCACATCACTCTGTATGACATTCGAGCTGAGCTAAGCTGCAGATACAAGGACCTGAGAACCCCGTACCGTTCTCCCAACACAGAGGAGGTCTTCAATATGCTGACCAAAGAAACTCCAGAGACATTTTACATAGGTACATCCCTGTTCACATGCCTGCTTTCTGTCCTCCTAAGTTGACACAGGATGTGTGAAGGTGGGGCAAAGGGATGTCAGTGAGGGTGATGCTGGGACAGTGCTGTGGCAGGGTGAAGCAGCTTTTCAAGCAGCTTGGGTGGCCTTCTAACACCTTCACGCATGAATGACAACCTTAGATGGAGGGAACTGCCCAGTTTTTCATTCTGCAGTTTTTCATTCTTTCCTTCCTCTCTCCCACCACCCCACAGGTAAAATGATCATCTGCAATGTGACTGGGATTGCCCACAGGCGCCCACAGGGAGAGAGCTACGACCAGGCGATACGGAATGATGAGACTGGCCTTTGGCAGTGCCCTTTCTGCCAGCAGGACAACTTCCCAGAGCTCAGTGAGGTAGGGCTGCTTCCCCTGACAGGCCTGCCTTTGGCAGGAGCCTCCTATCAGCAGGAGTGTTGTGTAGGGTTCTTGGGAGATAAGGTATCCAGAGCCAAGATTGTGTCCGCAGTGCCCCGGGATCCCAACCTGATGTGGCCTTTGGCTGTAAATAAAATTCATTGTACTTCTAACTAATTGCTTCAGTATAGATTTGACAAGTCTTTTATGGCTACCTTATGGCTTTTAGAGTGAAATGGACCTGGGGCCAAGCTGACCAGTTATTTGCAGATACATAAAGCATTGTTGTTTGTGGTCTGGGGTTGTGTTTTATGCAGAGAAATTGCCTGTGACACTGAGAACAGAAGGCTCTGCCACCTTCTCAATTTTAAGAACTTATCTGGACCACCTGCTGCTTAATGCAGCGGTACTTTAGGTCCCTTCTAAACACTGTGAATTCCAGCCTGTGTAATCCGTGACTTTAAACCCCTGTAGTGCTCATTAGAGACCAGCCCTGGCTACAGGCTGGTGTTCAGGGTCTAAAAATGTTCTGACCTTCCTGGTTGCAATGTTCCATAAGCTGAGCAGAACTCGAGGAGGAAGATTGCATTACTGGGTAGCGTTTGTTGAAGTCTTCTGTCCCCTGCCCTTCCACAAGTCTCTGCTGGCTGCACCACTTTGCTGACACAGCTTTTGGACTTGTTTTGAGCATGAACTGCTGGGGCTGTTTTGTTTCCATGCTGAATGATTTATTTACTGTTGCCTTGCTCAAGGTTTGGAACCATTTTGACAGCGGTTCCTGCCCAGGTCAGGCCATTGGAGTGAAGACACGTCTGGATAATGGTGTTGCTGGCTTCATCCCAACAAAATTTCTTAGTGACAAGGTGGTCAAGAGGCCAGAAGAAAGGGTGAAGGTATGAAAGCAGTGGATTTTCACACTCCCAGCGAGAGCTGGAAGAACCTGGGGCCAACACCAAAGACTCAGAGTTTGGTTAATGGCACTGTTCTTAAATGACTTTTCCGACCTTATTTTCATGTAAGGACTTTAAATCAGCAGGAAGTTCAAGTTCTGGTTAGTGTCCTTGTCCCACAGTGCAAATCTCCCTTGGCAGCTGGTGGGACCCTGTTAATTAGTTAACACGTTGTGCTGCAGGAGGATTTATTGTCATCTGGCTGGAGTCTGGGTTTAGGAGACCAGAAGGCATTCTAATGCCAAGCTGCCCTTTGTTTCTGGCTTTCTAAAGAGTTCACAGAACTGCTTTTGGACAGGCAAGGGTCATTTTCCTTCTTACAGCTTTTTCTTGCCTCTTCATTAATTTCTGGAGATCATCAGAGTTACTGGTCCTGCTCAGGACAGGGATTGGGGTTCTGAAAGAAATGGAATAACACCTTTTTATCCCATAATAAAATAGTGGTTTAACGTCGTTGCTGTCTTTTGGGGTCCCCAACAGTCTGTGTAGGTGATGGATAATCCTGTAAGCTCAGAGTTCTCAGCATTTCTTTAAAGAGTTATTAATTAACTTCATCATGGTTAACTGAACTAAGACATTGCAGTTTTTGTGGGGGGATTTTCTGCCTCACATTTTGTTAGAGCAGTCCTTTGGGTCTCTTTCTGAACGCTCTTAACTGCTTTCTTGTACATCTTGAAGTCCAGTTTTGCTGCTCCCACTGTGAAAGATATTTGAAATAGAAAAGGTGATTGTCCTCACCCTCCAGACGTGCAGTGTGGTGTGGATAATAGGCAATAGATGTGCTGGAGAGCTGCCCATTTTTCCCTTAATCTCTTTCGATCCTGGTCATTTTAGGGATCAGTTGATTTTCAGTTCCTGTAGGAAGGTCACTTTTAAAGGATGGTCAGTCTGAAGTAGCTGAGGTGATTTGTACCTCCTTGGTGACAGCAGGATCCCACATGGATTGCCCTGTAGCACAGGGATTCTGGTGTACCTGCCAAACCTGCTGCTCACCTTGGCCTGCACCTCCTCTGCAGGTGGGAATGACCGTCCACTGCCGCATCATGAAGATTGACATTGAGAAATTCAGTGCAGACCTGACCTGCAGGACCTCAGACCTGATGGACAAGAACAACGAGTGGAAACTGCCCAAAGACACCTACTACGACTTCGACTCCGAGGCAGCGGATCACAAACAGGAGGAAGACATGAAAAGAAAGCAGCAGAGGACAAGTGAGTTCTCTCAGTTTCTGTCTCCCTTGTAATTCCAGCCTTCCCAGGCTGCTTCAGGACAATCAGCAAATTAGATACAGCTGCATTAAAGCAGTTAAGGCTTGAATGTTCCCTTTGTTCCCTAGCGTACATCAAGAGGGTAATTGCTCACCCATCATTCCACAACATCAGCTTCAAGCAAGCAGAGAAGATGATGGAGACCATGGACCAAGGGGATGTGATTATTCGGCCAAGCAGCAAAGGGGAGAACCATCTGACTGTCACCTGGAAGGTCAACGATGGCATTTACCAGCACGTGGATGTCCGGGAGGAGGGCAAGGAGAATGCCTTCAGCCTGGGCTCCATGCTCTGGATTAACACAGAGGTAAAGCCCTGCAGAACACTCCTGGGAAGGGGAAGGACTTGTTTTACATGTTGACACAGCCCTTCTGTCCTTGTAGCTGCTTTCACACTCTTGGACAGTAACTTCCAATACGTTCTCTGGATCCTTAGACAATACTTGTCTCTTTTTTTTTTCCTCAAGCCTTGCTGTGCAGAGTCTGTGACCAAATACACCCTAAATACCTCTTTAAATGTGTTTGTTCAAAGGAGTTTGAAGACCTGGATGAAATTGTTGCTCGTTATGTCCAGCCAATGGCTTCTTTTGCCAGAGACCTGTTGAACCACAAATACTATCAGGACTGCAATGGCGGAGACAAGAAGGTGAGAAATCCCTGGATGTTGTAGCTTTTTAGGAAGATGTCCATGGGCTCTGTGTGCTGCTGAAAATGTGGGCTCCCCTGGAGCATTTATTTTCTTTCTCTCTCTAATTAGAAGCTGGAAGAGCTGCTGATAAAGACCAAGAAAGAGAAGCCAACATTTATTCCATACTTTATTAGTGCCTGTAAAGATCTACCTGGTAAATTCCTCTTGGGATATCAGCCTCGAGGCAAACCAAGGTAAGTGAGAGGCAAGCCCAGCATCTGCACTGAGTACTGCCAGTACCAAACCTCAGCTGACTGCTGCCAGTTTTTCTTCCAGCTCTCTCAGAATCCCTGTGAATCACACCTCCTCTTTGCCAGGATTTGGCCTCCTGACAGTGGAGGACCCAATTCTAGCAGTAAATCTCACCCAGGAGACTCCCATGTTTCTTAACCATCTGGCTGCCACAAGCAGCACTGCCCTGTGCTGTGAGTGTTGTAGGCAGGGAATGATGGATTTTTCATGGAAAGGCAGGGTAGTTTGAAGCAGTTTTTTGAAGATAAAGTGTCTTGGGTGGATCTATCTGTTCATTATCAGTACAGCCGTTGCCTGTGGTTTTAGTCCATGCCTGTTCTGAGTGTGACCTGTCAGTGAGTGACTCAAACAGCCTGTGATGTCTTGTGCTCTCCCTGCTCCTCCCAGGATAGAGTATGTGACAGTGACACCAGAGGGATTCCGCTACCGGGGCCAAGTCTTCCCTACTGTGAATGGACTTTTCCGATGGTTTAAGGATCATTACCAGGACCCTGTTCCAGGTGAGCAGCCTAAAACTTCAGTGCCTCAGCTCTTTGTTTATCATAGCGTATCAGGGACAGTTACTAAAGGACAGTTCCATCTTCTTTGTCCCAAAAATGTGTCCTAGGACTTTTCTATATGTGAGAAGTTTCCAAGCAGTACTTGAAACGTTTGGTTCTGTGGACCAACCCGCTGAGAGCTCTCCTGAGAGTTAATCTTTCATCAAGTGGGCTGTGCAGCAAAGTCTGGACCAGTCCCTTTCCTCTCCTTTGTCTCCCCTACCATACACTCCAGCACACACCATTCCCTGGTAGCAAACCATCGTGCCGAAGCAACCGTTGACTCCATTTTTTTCAAATCCTGAGTTTCAGACTGATGGCTGCTCTTCCAGGAGAACTAATCTACCTCTTGCTTGGTATTTTACACAGGTATTACCCCCAGCAGTAGCAGTCGGACCAGGACTCCAGCCTCCATTAATGCTACTCCAGCTAACATCAACCTGGCAGGTCAGTGCCGGCCATTCCCACTTGGAATTGGCATGTGAGCTGCTCCTCCAGGCTCCACTTTTCCTAATGCAGTGTGTCTCCCTCGCAGACCTGACACGTGCAGTGAATGCTCTACCACAGAACATGACCTCCCAGATGTTCAGTGCCATCGCTGCTGTGACAGGCCAGGGACAGAACCCAAATGCCACCCCAGCACAGTGGGGCTCCAGCCAGTATGGCTACGGAGGCAGCGGAGGCGGCAGCAGCGCGTACCACGTAGGTGTCACTTAAATCCCTGCTGGCTTCTCCTTGCTGCTAGAAACCACTGGGAGCCTAAGGAGTCCCTCACTGCCTGGGGTCCCCAAGTCCTAGTTTTGTCCTCATGGTGCTGCACAGGCTGGATTCTTGAACCAGGTTTCCTTTTGACTCCCGTGACTGGAGAAATGAGACGCGTAACACTCCGGGGGGGAGTTGGAGCAAGGAGCGAATTGGTCTGGTCCCCCAAGGAATGTGGCAGGGTGGAGAGGGGGGATCCAGCAGCGAGGGCACACAGCCTTCTGATTGTGCCCCTGAATTGGCAACGTGAGCTGCCAGTGGAGGAGATTAGCTGGGAAAGTATGCGCTGAGTTTGCAGGGCTTTTCAGCTCAGCGCTAATCTCCGAGCTGCACCGGTGGGGAACACCTCAGCCTGTCCCAACACCCGGGGGCTTTGCAGGGAGTGAGATGGAATTGGACAGTTTTGGCTCATGCTGAAGCCTTTCTGAATTCATGTGTGCCTGCTCCCAGCCCACTCTGCAAGCTCCCAGCTGACACTGGGGCAAATTCCAGCTGCAGAAGGACTGAGGAGCCTGGGTACAAAAAACACACCCAGCTGTTGCACCTTAAGAAGAGATGCTGCAAGACAAGGCTTGCAGGGAGGAGTGATCCTCCTTTAGAGCACCTTGGGAGGTTTTCAGGAAGTTTGGCACAGTAAATGCTGAGCTGAGGATAGGCAGGGACTGTGGATAACCTGATGTATTAATCATCAAGACATCTGAAGAAGAAGGGAGGTGAACACCGGGAGGCAAAGGCACTAAGCTCTTCCTGGGACAAGCAGCCAGCTGGCTTGGGATATGGGAGGGAGCCATCCTGGGAGCTGCTGCATCTTCTCTGCAGCCTGCAGGGGAAGAATTTATCTGTTCTTCGTGCCCACTGCAGCATGTCATTGCTGCTGGCTTGCCCCAAGTGTCCCTTGTGCCCCTTGCCTTTGCTTGGCTCGAGCATCTCCCCTTGCGCTGAGAAAGGAGGGCAGGCTGTGCTGACCCAGCTCTCAGGGGAGCAAATGTGCTGTGCTCAGCAGGGCTGGGGGCATGCAAAGTGTGAGGTTGGGCACCCTCCTGGGCGAGCAGGGCAGTGCAGAGCCCCCCAGCCTAGCAGGGTCCCCACCCCGTGTCCCCTGACAGCCTCTGCTCTCCACAGGTCTTCACGACTCCGGCACAGCAGCCGGTGGCCACCCCTCTGATGACCCCCAGCTATTCCTACACTACTCCCAGCCAGCCCATCACCACGCCCCAGTACCAGCTCCAGGCCAACACCACACCCCAGTCCACCCAGTCGCAGGCACAGTCGCAGCCATCATCCAGCTCCAGGCAGAGGCAGCAGCCAAAGTGAGTAGCTCCGGGTGCTCGTATCCATGTCCTGGCTCCATTGCTTTTCTTGATTTTTGTGGAAGCAGCATGATGGGGTTACTCCCCCCACAGGGAGGGAGGGAGGGAGGGCAGGGAAGTTTTCCTGTCACATCTCATGTTGTCCCCGTGTCCTTGCAGGACCAACAGTCACGCTGCCATCGACTGGGGCAAGATGGCCGAGCAGTGGCTGCAGGAGAAGGAGGCTGAGCGGAGGAAACAGAAGCAGAGGTTGACCCCTCGCCCCTCTCCCAGCCCCATGATCGAGAGCACGCCCATGTCCATCGCCGGGGACGCCACGCCTCTCCTGGATGAGATGGATCGATAGGACCTGACACCCGACACCTCCACTCTTCTCCAAGGAAGGGGGAAGGAGAGGGAACAATAGGAAGCGACTTCCCTTAGACACATAACTCCTGTTTTATACGTCGTGGGATTGTGGGAAATGACTCTTGGTGATGTGCACCTGAGCGAGAGAATAGACTTGGCAGGGCTGGTTTAAAAATATATACTATATATAAGAAAAATATATCATAGAAAGGAACACTGCATCGGCCTCGCTGTTCTAGGCTCCGGTTTTGAGGCACCTTGGAAACCTGGCAAAGCAAACGTGAGGTCGAAGGAGTCTGTCCTTGTACATGCACAGCACTCTGCTCTCACCCCAAAGACTGGGAAGCAAACGGAGCTGAAGGTGCATTGCCCTGGAGTGAGCCTGTTTCCTTTGGATTCTCCCAAACCCTGACTGTCACCTCCCCTCGTCTCGAGACCACAAAGCAAAGCCGTGGGGGTTGTGACAAGCGCACCGGAGTTCTCACAGAGTTCCTGTTGTTGTTTGCTCCATGTTTTCTCAGCAGAGCCTGTGCCAACCCCAGCTGTGTCTGCAGGGGTCCAGCACAGCGGCTCGGGGTCTTGCTGGAGATGCAGCTGTTGTACCAAAGGCTTGCTCTCTCCTCTGGCTTCTTCTGGAACAATATTTATTTAGTTTTGATTATTTTTTTTTTTTTTTTTTTTTAAATCAGACTGCAAAATAAAGCGCCAGCCTACGGCAGCTTCCCCGAGACAGACACGTGGGATAAAGCACCACGGAGCAGCCCAGAGTGCATGGCCTCCTCCTCTGTACCCGCTTCCCCTGCCCAGCTGTAACCAAGAGGGGTGAATAAATAGTGTTTTTACTGAATGCTAGCTCAGAGGTTTTCTGCCTGCACCCTGCCCTTCCCTTAGGATTTGCTCAGAGGAGAGTTGCGTGGTGGAAGTCGATGCTGCTCCTTCCTTTGTTGCTTGGTGTTGCCCTCTGTGTGCTGGAAGTTTCGCAGGGAAGCCGATTTCTGTTGTTAAAAAATAAGGTTTTGTTACGGATGCACCACGTGGAGACATCACACCGACATCGGGGGCACCTCCCTGAGCTGTTGGACAGGGAGGGGCACTGGGAGGGCGCGGATAAAGCGGATAACTTGTGTCAGAAGCAGCGCAGTGCAGTATTCCTGAGGGATTGCCAACGACGGGAGAGGCATGGCTGAGAGTTCCTGCTGCACACACTCTCCCCTCTCCTGCTTTGTTAGTAGGGATTTTCTATGGAAGCAGTCTTTGTTCCTTCCCCGTGCTCCTGGTCAGCCTCCTTTGCTAGGAAATGAGCAGGAACAGCAGATCTTGGGAAACAAAGGTCTTCTTTGCATGTAAATGCTCCTGAAGAATGGCAGCGACCCGGGAGACAAAGCAAAGCTCTTTGCACAGAGAAATGCAGGTCCTGGCTTCACTGCCATCCCCTCTGCAGTGCTGAGGGGCTGACAGGGTCCTGTTCTCCCAAAGCCACCCAGGCCAGTGGGGAGAACCGTGGGCTGGGGCCCACAGCTCGGAGGTTGCAGGTGGATGAACCTGGCGCTATTTTCTTATTTCATGAGACTGTACAGTAGGAATTTGTCTGGGAGCAGCTCCTTACTGGTTGGACCTGGAACGGGGGGCTAGTTCTGTGTTGTTGCCTCCTTTCTGGCTTTGTTTTTAGTTTTCCCTTGCTGTCAATAAAAGTTCTACTTTTGGGAAGCTTGTCCGCGTGCCCCACGTCCGTGCTTCCTGCCGGGATGCTGGGGCTGCCACAGGGGCTTTGCACTCAGAGAGGAAGCAATGCCTTCCTCCACCCTTGGTATTCCCCCCTGGACTGGTGTGATCCGCTTATTTTAGGGATTTGGGATTGCACAGCACGCTCCTCAGTGTGGGATTTGCTGTCTGCTTGGCTCCTGGCGTGCCAGCTTTGTCTAAGTGTGGAATCTGTCGCTGGTGCAGGAAGATCTTCCCACCACCTCGCCAGGACACTGGGCTGAGCCGTGCTCCACCCTTGAAGGCACTTTGGAGCAGTTGGTGGCAGTGCCCTGTTCCCTGCTGCTCGCTGCAGGGGCCCAGACTGGATCCTCACCCACCTGGAAGGGATACAGGCAGCATTCTCTGCCCCAGCTCTTCCCAGGCACCATCTTCCTTTGTCCCAGGACTGGAAAAGCATCTATTGTCCTGCTCTAAGGAGCTTTGCAGGCATTTGAGGAGCCTTCAGGGAGGGCCAAGACCCTCTTCCTCCCAAAGGAAGGGGGAAGGAGCTGGTGCAGGTGTGGGAGCACGAGAAAGGCAAGGGGTTAAGAGGATGAGAGGGCTTGGGTGGTGCAATTCAGAGAACTTCCAGAGAAAATTACATGCCTGGGGAGCTGGAATTTAACCCTCTAGCAGGGGAGCAAAAACGGGCTCAGCCCTGTTGCCAGCACATGACCAAGAGCTGTGTCCCCAGTACTAGGACAATGACATTAACTGAGGGGAGCACTGAGGAACAGCTCAGACCCCTGGATACCCACCCAGCTCTAGGTGTTCCCCTCCCACGGGATCAGCCCTGGGATTACCCCTGGATGCTTCCCCTGTGCCATCCTTTCCCCCACAGAGACAAAGCCGAGGCTGCTTGAGCAGATGTAAATTTATTTCACAGCCAGGACCCACGCAGGGCTCAGGGGGGACTCAGAGCTGCAGCTCTCGTGCAGGCTCAACCCCAGTTTTACTTTTCAGCCTCTTCTTTCTGTTCCTCTCCTTCCTCCTCCTCTTCCCACTGGTGGTGGGGAGTGGAGAGGGAGTGGCTGGCACTGGCTCCCTGCCCAATCCCTCCCGTGCCGGGGCATCGCTCAGGATGGTGTTGGATACTTCCCCCAGGGATGGCAGCAGGGCCCAGGGATCAGCGGGGGCGGCAGCTGCAGGATGGCTCCGTGCCCCCTTCTCAGAAGAACCTTTCTTTTTCAGACCTTTCCCCTTATTTTTCTTATCTTTCTTTCTCTTTCTCTCTTTCTTGACTGCCTTGGGGGCTGTCTCGGTGTGATGATCCACTGGGAGGGCTCCTCCCCCTGTGCTGCCCCACGGGGGGCTCAGGGGGACTCCCCTGGGCCTGGCTGCCCGGTCGATGAGCTCCCCCCCAAATTCATACAGCACCGGCTCTCGGGGCACCGCCACGGCCACCGTGTTGTACGTCTTGCACCTGCCAAAATCGAGGAGGCACTGCAGGGTGGGACAAGCCCTGGCAGGGGGACAGTCCCCAGGGCAGGGGGGGCACTCACCAGACATAGAGGTAAGGCTCCACACACTCCTCCCTGTAGGTGAACTCGAAGCAAGGCACCTGGATGACGTTGAAGAAGGCCTGGCCCACCACCCGCGAGGCCGTGTCGTTCACCCGCCGCAGGCACTCCTTCAACCTGCCCCGGGGCAGAGCCGGGCTCAGGGCGCTGGCAGCCCCCGGGGGGTGGCCGGGTGCCCCGGGGCGGGTTCGGGGACGCTCACCTGTGGTCGCAGTCGCAGTGGCTGATGGTGTGCCAGCGCAGGTTGCGGTACCCGTAGCGGGCGGTGAAGGGGTGGATGACGTGCTGGCAGTGGTCGTGGTCCCGGCAGCACCGGTCCGTGTCCCGGTGCTCCCCTGCAGGGAAATGTGGGCTACAGGCAGGGCTGGGGGGCCCACACGCAGGGCTAGGGTTGAGCTAGGCTAGGGCTAGGATCAGGGTTAGACCGGACTCACACATGCCTGGAATCATACTGGGGTAGGTAAGGATGGATGGGTAGGGGCTCAGCTGGGTCAGCACTTGGCTGGGGACAAGGCTGGCACTGGGATGGGGACTGGGCTGCACCAATACCACACTGAGGATGAGACTGGGACTAGACTGGGGTCCTGGAGCAGGACCAGGAGAGGGTTTAGGCTGGGAATCAGGATAGCAACTGAGAGTGGACCAGTATTGGGATGGGGACTGGAATGGCAGCAGGATGGACCACAGAGTAGGCTGGGGACAGAGGGTGGATCAAGAGTGGACCAGCACCAGAAAGGATTGTGACAGGGACTAGGCAGAGATGAACTGGGATTGGACTGGTACTTGGGTGAGGACTGAACTGAGACAGAAGTTTAACTAGCATGGGAACAGGGGCTGGAGTAGACCAGTACTGGGATGGGACTGGATTAGGATTGCTGGGGAGTGACCCAGCACTGGGTTGGGGATGGGATGGGATGGGATGGGATGGGAG
>WAAG01046002.1:93501-117339 GCA_013390105.1 Tichodroma muraria
TTCGGGGGCGTGGGAGGGGCCAGGACGCCGGTTACTCCGGGACCGGGCCGTTGCGCTGTTACCCCCGCGATGGGACCCCGGTAATCCCCCGCCACCCCGGGGCTCACCCCAGTCCCGCACCGCCACGACGGCGGGGAGGGACAGCAGCGTGCCAGACTACAACTCCCATTACACCCTGCGGGGCGCGGGACACCGCTGCGCGTGCGCAGACGAGTCCGTTAACGAGTACTACCACTACCGGCATGCTTCGAAGATGTCGCGAGAGTTTGGGCGGTGGAGTAATGGGGATTTCGTCTTGCTCCCGCGAGATTTGGGCGTATAAGCCCGTGCGGCGCGGTGCTGGNCGAGCCCCTGACTGCGGCTGTCCTCACACCCTGGGGCACAGCTGTCCCCATGTCTCAGCTGTCCCCGTGTGCCAGCAACCCCACATCCCGAGTGTGCCATCCCAGGGTACCACTGTCCCCCCTGCCCTCAGGTGTGGCTGGCTGTCCCACACCCCGGGATACAGCTGTCCCCGTGTCCCACCACCCCCACCTTCCTACACACCCGGGTACCACTGTCCCCACGTTCCATCCATCTCCGTGTCACAGCTGTCCCCACGGCCATCCCAGGGTACCGCTGTCCCCGAGCCCCGCAAGGCATCTGTCCCCAAGTCCCACACATCCCCATCTCCGTGTCCCACCGGTCCCCGCGTGTCACCCCCGTCCTGTGTCCGCCGTGCACGGACCCCGCCGTCCCCTCGCCTCATCCCAGTCCAAGATCAAGCTCTCCCCGCCTCGTCCCTGTCCCCACGGCGAGGGAATGAAGCGGGGTGTCCCCGTTACCGCGAACCTCCCAGCGCCGGTAGCGGTGCTCGGTGCTTCACGCCCAGTCCCGGAGTAACCGGCGTCCTGGNCGGGACACCGCTGCGCGTGCGCAGACGAGTCCGTTAACGAGTACTACCACTACCGGCATGCTTCGAAGATGTCGCGAGAGTTTGGGCGGTGGAGTAATGGGGATTTCGTCTTGCTCCCGCGAGATTTGGGCGTATAAGCCCGTGCGGCGCGGTGCTGGAGACCCCTTTCGGCTTCCGCCTGGCCAAGATGGCGCCCAAGGCGAAGAAGGAGGGTGAGGGCGCGGGGCGCTGGGGCCGCGTTGGGGGCGCGGGGCGGCGTGTAGGACCCCGCCGGGTGCTGGTATATGGGGGGAGGGCGGGCTGAGCGAAGCGGGGAGTGATGCAGGGTTCCAGCGATGTGTTGCGCCCGGGCACATGGAGGTGGCGGGACGGGCCTGCACCGTTGTCTGAGGGAGGTAGGGGAATGTTCCCATCTCGATGCTTCGACTCGTGGATGGGGAGGGAATAAGTGCCTTTTCCCGCAGGGAAACGGGAGACTTTTAACTCAGTTGGGCGTTTTGGGGCTCTTCTTGATGGGATGAGGGAGCGCGGGCCGCTGGGTGAGGTCCTGCTCATTGACCAGGGGAAGCCGTGCCCGGCTGGGGAGCGCATCCCAAGCCTGCAGATCTTTGTGGTGCTGACTGAGCTCTCCTCACAGCTGTGCCTCCGAAGACAGAGGCGAAGGCAAAGGCGCTGAAGGCCAAGAAGGCCGTCCTGAAGGGGGTCCACAGCCACAAGAAGAAGAAGATCCGCACGTCGCCCACTTTCCGCAGGCCCAAGACGCTGCGGCTGCGGAGGCAGCCCAAATACCCCCGGAAGAGCGCCCCACGGAGAAACAAGTGCGTGTGGGGTGTGGGGCTCTGCCCTGCTGGGGAGTTTGGGGGGTGGGAGCAACCCCGTGAATGGGCTGGTGTGGGGTCCTGGTGTTTTGGGATGCAGGTGATGATTTTAAGCGACCAAAGCCTGAGAGTTTGTGATTATAACCTTAGGTGACTGATGCACCCCAAAGAAAGCCCCTGAAATGCAGAGGAGCAGCTGCCAGCCCTCTGTTAATCACAGGACCTCTCTTGCAGGCTGGACCATTATGCCATTATCAAGTTCCCTCTGACCACAGAATCAGCCATGAAGAAGATTGAGGATAACAACACTCTGGTGTTCATCGTGGATGTCAAGGCAAACAAGCACCAGATCAAACAGGCTGTCAAGAAGCTGTACGATATCGATGTGGCCAAGGTCAACACATTGATTAGGTGAGAAGGGGGAGGAGAACAAGTCCTTGGTGGGTGTGAGATGCTTCATTTTAGCAGAAAATGGGAACACGTCTGAGATTCAGCAGACGTGGGATAAAGCTCCATAGCTTAAGTGCAGCTTTTGATTGAGCACATCCTGGTGGAAGTCGGAAATGTTGGCAGACCAGAGAGTTGGTTCCCTCAGGGAGCTCTTGGCCTCTTCAGGAGGCTTTTACCTCTTCAAGGAGCACTTCTGATACCCAGGGAGTCCTGTGCAAATGATGTAAACTTTGATTCCACTGAGTAATGTGATGTTTCCAAAGGAACCACTGATGCACATGGGAATTGCAGGAATGTGGAGCAGGGGGGAGGAGTTGCCTCTGTTCTGATGCCTTCTGTTCCTTCCTCTCTAGGCCTGATGGAGAGAAGAAGGCTTACGTCCGGCTGGCTCCAGATTATGATGCACTGGATGTGGCCAACAAGGTGAGATGTCTTTGAAACTTGGAAGCTTTTTTTTTTGCAGCTTGTCTTGTGTCTCCTCCACTGATTGTTCTTCCTGAGTTTCTCCATGAGGTACTTGTGCTTCAGGTGTGGTGGCACTTCTATGGCCTTGTAGCCAGACAGGATCTGAGTGTTGAGGAGCCACGTTCTCAGTCAGCTCAGTCCTCACGGTGGTTGAGGTAGGCAGGAGGCAGAGGTGGTACAAAGTGGAGTAGGGGAGTGTACAGCACAAGGATCACTGTGGAATAAATTTTGTACAAAGTGGATCTGTAAAGCTCTTGGGCAGGTCTGGGAGGAAGAAGCCTTGGAGGACAGGAATCCTGGGGAGATGCAGCCATGGCAGTGATGTCTGTGGTGGAGGCTCTCTGCCTTTCTGCCACCATAACATCTGTTTTAACATCCTTTGCTTCTTTCCAGATTGGAATCATCTAAACTGCATCTGCTGAGGACTGTACAGACTAATAAACATTGTGACACCACTGAGGGCTCTTGTGTTTTGTGACAGCACAGCCCGTGTGAAAGAGAGCACCCAGCAAACTTTTGGGCCTTCGTTTCGTTAAAGGGGTTCCTCCTTCCCTTCCTGGCAGTGGGTGAGCAGAGCTGACTGCTCCACAAGAGGGTCATGCAGGAGCAGTGCTGCCCTACTCAGAGGGTGTCTGGGATCCTGTGAACATGAGGTTGACACTTAAATCTCAAATATCTCTACATTTACCCCCAGACCTCTTGTGTCTCTGCATTTTCTTGCTCATTGTAATTAGGATGTGTTTGTGATCAGTGTTTTGGGTGCCCTGTGTCTCTTCCTTGTGGAGCAGACCACGGGTGGCCACAACAAAAACCTGTCAATGGCTCTGATGTGACACAAGTGACCTGTCACACCATTTCCCCAGTGTATCAGCTCTCTGCTTATGCTGCAGGTTCACTTGGAACCCTCCTGTTAATCCAGCAGCAGAGGCTTTGTGGGGTTTTCTGGTACAATCTCTGCTCCATGTGCTTGCAGTGTGTGAGTTTCCCTGTTGCTATTCCTCACAGGGTTCACTGTCCTCAGGGCTGTTTCCAAATGCTGCTGTTGCTGCCTCTGCAATGTTTGGCTTTGAAACCAGCTTTTAGAGTGTTTGGAGTCAGGAGAATGTGGAGCACTGGGTGAGCCGGGAATAGGGGAATTACGTAAAAGTTCAGGGTACTTGAGCTTAAGTACATACTTAGACCTGACTGAGAAAGATGATGAAAGCCATGACCAAATATTGATTGGGGTAATTGGGCTCTTGAATGGTGGGACATGGAGTTCCCTGAGGCCTCTTGTGGAGGGTGGCAGATTCCCAGGACAGTAGTGGATGGAAAGCAGGAGCTGCTCTCAGGACTCAGGTGCAGATTTGTGCTGGGGTGTGTGGCCCTGTGACATCCCTCACCTGCACTCCAGGGAGGTGGGCAAGAGGTGCTCCCTGCCTACTCTGAGGGATGAAAAACTGCCTGGAGGGAGGAGTGCTGCTTCCCTGTGTGCTTCCCTGGCACCACCAACCCAGCCTCTTCCCTGTGGATGCATAGCAGCAGGATGCCCTGACCCCCAGGCCACCCTTTTACATGTAGTCACCCCAAGAAAGATTGAGAAGTTGCCTCTCTTGTAGCAAAGCTGCTATCACTGCTGGGCAAGGATTGAATCTGGAGAGCCTGGATGTGCTGCAGCCAGAGGCTGGGAGGGATTCCACATCAGCATGACTTGCAGTCAGCCCTGGCCTGGTGGTGCTGCCCTGGCACTTCACTTGACTCTTGCTCCTGGCTGGTAGCCTGCTGGATTCACAGCTGCACTGCTGGGGGATGCTCCTGCTGGAAGCCAGGAGAGGAGCTGTGCTCCCTCTTTTGGGAAGCTTTGTCATGCCTGGCCTTCCACGCTGGTTTAAGGAGAGGGGAAGTGTGGGCTGGTCTGAGGCTGTGACCTGCTGGGCAGAGCTGTGCCTGCTTCATGTAGAGAGACAAGGGGAAATGTGTGCAGCAATAGGGGTGAGGGGAAAATTAACATTTGGGCTTGTGTGGGGTGATTGCCGATGCAGTCATCTAATCTGCAAAGAGGCCAGGAGGCTTAAGCAGCAGCTGGAAGACACACACATAGCTGTTGGGATGTGCTGCTGAGGGCAAGGCTGTGCCCTGACAGGGCTGCTGAGCTCTGCTACGAGCAAGGAGGGACGAGGCAGCAGGTTTGGAGCTGGCATCAATCCCTGCCCACACTGTCCCAGCTATCGCTGTCTCTGTTCCAGCTGCCAGGCTGTTCCTGGCACTGGTGTCAATGCACACCAGGGAGTCCCAGCAGGATCCAGATCCTGTGGGGTGTTTCCCAGCTCTCTGGTGGAAAGGTGATCCCCCACTGCCTCCCCTTAATCACCGGCTTATTTCAACCACAGTGCCTGTCTCTGCCTGAGCCGGGCAGGTGCTGGGGTGGGGTGGGACAGATCCTGCCCGGAGCAGGGGCTGGGCAGGAGTCCCTCTAAGCCCCACTGCTAATGCCGATCCGGTGCGATCCTGGAGCTGTCACGTCAGCAGGATTTGCCACTCTGGTGCTCCACAGGACTGGCTGGGCCAGTTTTGGCCCCACACTCCCAGGGGAACTGAACTCCCCCCTTCTCCCCCCACTGCTCTGGGAGAGCTGATGGAACCATCCTGGTCCTGTGGCAGCAGGAGAGGGCCCAGCACACTCACAGGGCCGCAGCTGCGCTGTGCCAGTGAAGATTGCTCCAGGGGGATGCAAGCATGCAGCAATCTTCCAGGAAGAGCCCTTGGCCTCACATGGCTTTTCTATGCCAGCTCCACTTCACGTGGCTGCCGGGTGAGTCACACAGCCCAGCCAAGCTCCTCACTGCCCAGCTGGAGACAGGCAGGTCAGACACTGTCACAAGGCTCAGTACCTCTCCTGGTTCCCTTCAACTGTTCCCTGCACAGCCTTGGGTCTCTGGAAGAGCAGAGGAACCCATCCATGCAAGGGACATAGTTGTGGCGCTCAAGGCTCAAGTGGGTTGGCAGGACCCAGCAGGCTGAAAGGTCCCTAGAACAAAGTGAGCAGCAGGAAATGTGCCCTCTCCCTCTTTGAGAAGTGCCAGCCCTCCCCTGGGAATGGGGCACATCCTTTCCCACAGCCATGGCCCAGGGGAAGTCCCTGACCTGCTCTGCCCCACAGAAGAGCCAGCCCAGGTGTGCTGCGGCAGCAGTAAACAGACCAATTTTAATGCACATAACACCCAACATCACCACGGAAGGGACTCGTCCCCTCCCTCGCAACCCTTGCAGGCCATCAGCTGCAAAGTGCAGCCACCCCTGGCTCTCCAGCTGCCTGCAAGGAAGCTGGCTTGGGCTGCTTCTCCATCGGCCATGCCTCTGGCTTCAGCAGCGTCCCCGCAGCTCGGTGAAGCTGTCAGGCTGGTCCAGCAGGGAAGCGCTTTTCTGCAGCAGAGCGGGTGAAGGCAGGGCCTGGGGCCAGGGAGTGAGCCCTAAGGCACATCAGAGCAGCTTTGGAGAGCCCAAAACTTCCAGGAGCCGGAGCCCAGGTCCCCCTCGGCGCGCGCGTCTCAGTCTATCAGAAACTTCTCACCGTCTACATCTCTCCCCGCAGAGCCCTTGCGCAGGGAGGGGAAAAAATCGGAGCGGAGGAGGCGGGAGAAGTACATGAGGATCATGGCGTCGAGCAGCAGGAGGTTGGCGGTGAGGAAGGCACCCTGGCCCTGCACCTCCACGTAGCGGAGGAAGTACCAGGTGAGGTAAGCCTGGGGCGCCAGGCGGAAGGCGAAGTACATCACCAGGTTGATGTACTTGTTGGCCTTGTAGAGCGCCGGGGAAGGCACGTTGCTCATCTTCAGCAGCATGCGCACCGTGAGGAAGATGTTGCTCACCTCCACCAGCAGCAGCAGCACCGCTGCCACCAGGAAGCGGCCTGTGACGATGAGCGAGACAAAGGCAGAGATGGCCTGGGACACACACACACAGAGAGCAGGGTCAGCTAGCCTTGCCCCGGGGAAAGCGAGTCCTTTTCCACCCTGGGCGAGAGCACACAGTTCTGTTCCCCCCACCCAGAGATCCCAGCAGACACCTGAGCTTAGAGAAAACCAGTCCAGAAAGCCAGATCCCCCCAGGACCAGTTACACCTCCCTTTGCTGGGACGAGCCTCCAGCTCTTCCCCCTCCCAGCTCGGCAGCCTGTCTGGCTCCAGGCGCCCGGAGCCAATGCTGGCAGGCGTCCTGCCCCGCCAGGCGCCCTCGCCTTGTTGATGCAGAGCCTACCTGGCAGCCAGGGCGAGGCAGAGGGAAGGGCTCCAGCTTGCCCCGCCACAGCCCATGAAAACTGGGTGGGCAGAGCCCTGGAGTGTGTGGTAGCCCCCCATGCTGGCCATACTCACCATGGCATGGTGCACCAGGTACTCCCAAGATGAGCGGGACTGATGGTTGAAGATGATGTCAAGGGTGTCGTGGATGAAGTAGCCTGTGGGATGAACGAGAGTGTTCAGAAGGTCTGGCTTGTGCACCGTCACCCACTGTGGAAAGGAGGAGCAGCAAGGAGGAGGAGGGTGGTGGTGTGACTGTTCTTCAGGTGTCAGAAACACATCCAGCCCATCTGGGTATGGAGAGATGGCTATTCCCTGGGGGTTGGCAGCCTGTGGGCTCCACGCTCGTGATTAAGGCAGGAGGCATGGTGCTGCCCAGCCCTTGAGCTGGTGGCTCGTCCCGAGCCAGCATACCGGGCGAGGCTGAGCAGGGAGTGGGCAAAGTCAAGCGGGGTCGCTGCGGCCATTGCCCTGCCTGGCTCCTTACCTGAGGAAAAGCAGACCAGCAGGTGCCCTGAGACGCTGTAGCCGTCCTGGATGTCGGAGAGCAGCTCCGGAGAGTGCCAGAGGCTGGGAGCGAGGAGAGAACGAAGGGGGTCAGCCTAGGCTCCGGGACGGGGAACACGGGGACCCCCTACTCCCTGCCCACTCCCCAGGAGTGCCCAGTTCGCAGCCCCCCGCGCTTCCCGCTACCTGAAGAGGGCCCATAGCCCGGCCAGCACGGAGTGTGCGAAAGAGACGAGGAGATTCCTCCAGCGCCAGACGCGGCCGGGACGGCTCCGTACGGCGGCGGGCTGTGGCAGGGCCACGGCCAGCCGGCGCAGTGCCCCGAAGATCGCCACGCTGCCGCCCACCAGCGCNGCGGGGCCACGCCTTCCAATTGGGCACCCCCCTCCGCTCTGGCCACCGCTCTGCGCCTGCGCGGGGTTGGCGGGCGCTGGGGGGCGTGGCCACGCTGGCCGCGCCTTTCATTGATAAACGGCGCGCTGGCCACGCCCCCCGCCCGTGTGTGTACGCGCGTACGCGCGGGGCGGGGCGCGCACGTGTGCGGAGTGTGGCGCGGGGGTGTCGCACCTGTGTGCGGTGTGCGGGCTGCTGGGCGTGTTCCTGCTGGGCAGTGCTGCTGAACGGGCGTGGTGTTGCACGTGTGTGCCAGACACCGCACGTGTGGGTGTCAGATACCGCCCGTCTGTAGCAGGCAGCGCGGGAGGGTGAGCGCAGCGTGTGCGTGGCAGACGTTGCACATCTGTGCTGGGCCCTGCACATCTGCCACAGTGATGCACAGCTGGCGTCGGCCTCGCACGTCTGTTCTGCGCCGTGTCCCCGGCACAGTGTGGCTGTCGCCGGTGGTTGCGGCGCATTATGCTGAGGAAAACAGCGTGTTTGGAAAAGTAGTGGGAGCAGCCACAAACGCTCACTTCAAAGACATGGTAGGGACTGGGGCACTCAAAGGTGCCCCCTACTGCCAGGCTACAGTAGGGTGACGCCGAAAACGCGGCACCGAAACGCGGCGAGGAGCTGATTCCTGCGTGGGGGTCCTGCCCCATCGCTGCCCCGCGCTGCAGGCCGCTGGCTTGCGCGAGGGGGGCTGACCCCCCTCCCGGGTGAGCCGAGCTGGCTGTCGCTAGATGGCAGCAGGGCCACGTGGCAGTGCCACCACTGCCACTGCTGTCACTGTCCCCACTCCAGGACAGAGGCCGCCACTCCTGGGTGCAGGGCGGTACCCGCTTCCACGCTACACGCCGCCATCACGACCGGCCCCAGGGGTTCTCGTGGTCCTGAGGGGTCTAAAGCAGGTCTGGGGACCACGGAGGAGACTCGTGCCCCTTGTGCTGGCCCTGCAGCAGCGCTGCCTCCCGCAGTGGGTGCCCCTCCAGGTTTGGGGCTGGAGGCTGTTGGGGACAACACCGCTCTCTAGGAGTGTGGGGGGGTCCTGTTGGCATCCCCCAGTCGGGGCGGGCAGCCCAGCGCACCCCAAACCTCTCTCTCTGGTTGCTGCCCAAGAGGGTCTGGCTCCCGGTGACACTGGGGTGCCACCCCAGCGGGGGGTGGCGTTATCCTCCCCCGCACCCCCGCTCCCGACCGACACACGGAGGTCCCCCGGCCTTGCACACACGGCGCCGTTTGTCCGCCCGCGGACGCCGTAGCAGCGCGGAAGTGTCTCCATGGAGACGGGAGGAGCCGGGCCCAGGGATGGAGAAATACGAGCGGATCCGGGTGGTGGGGAGAGGGGCTTTCGGGTGAGGGGGCGTCGGGGATGGGCGAAGGGGAGGTCTCCAGTCTTTCTACCTCTGGGCGGGAGGCCTTTGAGCCGCGTCCCCGTGGCAACGCTTGTGGCCACGGCAGTGCGGGATCGTCCGGGGTGTGGCACCCGGGGGGCATGGCAGAGTGCGTGACACCCCGGGGCGGGGGGATTGCAGGCGACCTGTGTCACCGCAGGGTGATGGCCAGGCCCTGTCCCCCGTCCCCACGCTGAGGTCCCGTCTCTGTTCCCGCAGCATCGTGCACCTGTGCCTGCGCAAGGCTGACCAGAAGCTGGTGATCCTGAAGCAGATCCCGGTGGAGCAGATGAGCAAGGATGAGCGGCTGGCAGCGCAGAACGAGTGCCAGGTGCTCAAGCTGCTCAGCCACCCCAATGTCATCGAGTACTACGAGAACTTCCTGGAGGACAAGGCGCTCATGATCGCCATGGAATACGCCCCAGGTGGGCCCTGCTGTCCCCCAGTGCCTGTAGCTGATCCCTCGGCAGGTCCAGGGGATGCCAAGCACTTGGCTCTCTTTGGGTCAAACTGCTGTGGTCTCATGTTGTACTCCTTGTAAAGATCCTGGGCTTTGCACCCCCAGGAGTCCAAGCACGTCTCTCTTGAAGAGACATTTTTGTAGAAAATTATCTGTGGTTCTTGGTGGACACCAAATTGACCATGAGCCAAGTGACCAAGCATAGATGCAGATTGTGGAGTCACCATCCTTGAAGATACTCAGAAGAGAGATTCTGGGCCTGGACTACCTCAGTGGCCCTGCTTGAGCAGTGACCTTGCAAGGTTCCTTCCAGCCTCAGCCACTCCATAATTATATGCCTTACACCTGCTAAACATATCCAAAACAAGGAGATTTCAAACCCCTCTGTCCCTGATCAGCATGTGACCATCTGCCCTTGGCTCAGGTTTCAGGCACATTTCCCTGTGTCAACTCTGTTGGCCCCACGTTTCTAACAAGATTTCCTGTGGAGTTTCAGATGAAATCAACATTTGCATGAGGTTTTGCTAAAAGCTGTTCGTGAGCCCTGAATCTGGACCTCCCTTTCCTGACAGGGGCCTCTCTGTGCCACGTGGCCTCTTGGACTGCAAGAATTCTCTGCAGAACAGGCTGATCTTGTTCTGCCATGAAGGTTTATGTCCTCTTCCAAGAGCTGTAATTTTAGTGTTTCTTTTCCTGCTGCTTTTGATAATATGTCAGCAGTAACTTCTCCCTGGCTGTTTCTTCCTCCCACCAACCGTGCTGCCATTGTTCAGGAGCATTGGAGGATGTGCTGCGTATCCCACCAGGATGTGTTTTTCCCACATGCTTGGCTTGTTAGGATGCCAAAATGGCAAAATCATCGCAGTTTTAGGCCAGGTTTGTGCTGTCCTGTGCAGCTCCCTGTGCCCACAGCCCTTTGTTGTTCCTTGCAGGGGGCACTCTGGCAGAGTTCATCCACAAGCGCTGTAATTCCTTGCTGGATGAGGACACCATCCTGCACTTCTTCGTGCAGATCCTCCTGGCCCTGCACCACGTGCACACCAAGCAGATCCTGCACCGTGACCTGAAGACCCAGAACATCCTCCTGGACAAGCATCGCATGATCGTCAAGATTGGAGACTTTGGCATCTCCAAAATCTTGAGCAGCAAGAGCAAAGCCTACACAGTGAGTGGCAGGGGAGCTTCTTACCCCATGGCAGCAGGCTGGAAACTCTGGATTTGGCTCACAGTAGTCTCTGGGAAGTGGCTTTAGGCAATGCTGCTTTGTTCTTTGGCTGATATCTTCATGCCTGAGTTTCCTGTGGCTCTGTGGGCTGCAGAAAGGTGAGAAAGACCTGCCCCAAGCTGGGAGAGGATGGGCTGTCTGGGCCCACTGGTGAGGGCAGACAGGGTGGCTCCTGCTGGGGGTGGTGTTTGCAGACTCGTCTGACACATCCAGTGCAAATAAATTCCTGCCTGTGCACTCCCATCCTGCCTTAATCTCCTTTCTCTGCTTGACATTTGAGTGTCTTTCCCCACCTGGGCTAATCTGACCAGACGTTTGTATCACGCTTGTGGCTCTGGGCTCTGATTCTCTCAAATGGATAGAAGAAAAATTAGAGGCAATCACTGTATGTGTCACTGGAAAGGCAAATCTTGTTTTTCACTGAGATTGTCAGGCAGCTGTTGATGCCAAGGGAACAAAAGCCCAGCTCTGTGGAGCTTTAGGTGGTGGTGGTGGTCCAGCCAGCTCTGCAACAAGCCTTCCTCTTTCCACCTCTCTGCCCCAGTTTCACTGCACTGTGGTAAGTTTTTGTCTCTTGTAGGTGGTGGGAACTCCATGCTACATCTCCCCGGAGCTCTGTGAAGGGAAGCCTTACAACCAGAAGAGTGACATCTGGGCCCTGGGCTGTGTGCTCTACGAGCTCGCCAGCCTCAAGAGGGCTTTCGAAGCTGCGGTAAGAGCGATGTGGTTTACACGTAGCACAGGGAGCTGTGGCCTCTCACAGAGGTGCAAATGTATGCTGGGATCACTTCTCAGCGAGCCGGGAAGTGTGAAGGCAGAGGGCAGTGCTGAGAGCTCCTTCCTCCTTGGCCTCTCCCCTGACTGCCCAGCCACTGTTTGTCTCTTGTTTTCTCTCCAGAACCTTCCTGCCTTAGTGTTGAAGATCATGAGCGGGACATTTGCCCCAATATCAGATCGATACAGCCCCGACCTGCGCCAGCTCATCCTCAGCATGCTCAACCTGGATCCTTCCAAGCGGCCCCAGCTGAATGAGATCATGGCCCAGGCCATCTGCATCCGGCCCCTCCTGAACCTCTACACAGACGTGGGCAGTGTCAAAATGAGGAGGCAAGTGACACTGCCACCTCAGTGTCCCTTGGGAGGGGCTGCCACAGCCCACAGCATGTCTGACCAGCTCACTGCCTCCGTTCTGAGCTCCAAAGAGAGCATTTTCCCAATGCAGCTCTCCTGTGCTGCCTAACGTGCAGCTGCTGCTGGCTGAGCTTGGCCCAGGGGCTCAGAGCCAGGCAGGTGCCATGGCAGGTGTGGGCTTGTCATCACAGTGACAGCAATCAGAGAGTTGTGAGCACAGGGGGAAGTGAAATGGTGCCAACTCTCCTCTCTCAGGTTGTTTAAAGCACCAACAAAGCAGTGCTGTGAGTGATTCACCTGTGGCTTCTGCTGTAGCTTTGCCCAAACATTCTGTGACCCAGGGCTCTGCAGGACATTAAAGGCTGGATTTTGGTTTGGCAGGCCTGAAAAACCCTTGGCTCCGGTGCCCACAGTGACCCACAGCCGGACAGGGGGACGGGCGAGCAGTGCCAGGCCGAGGGGTGAGTCCTGGCATGGTGTGTTCAACTCAGCTCCCTTTGGAAGGACCCGTTCCTTTGGATTACACAAGTCAGAGAGGCACTCGGGGTTCTGGAGAGAGGAACTTAAGAGATGTCACCTTACCTGAGCCCTGGAGGAGCCCTGCAGCCCCTTGGACCAGCATTGGTCTGGCTCTGGCAGCTATGCTGGCACCTAGACTGGCTGGTGCTGTCACTTTTCCTGTGGGAGGAGAGTCAGGAATCCACACTAATGATTTCTCTGTGCCCCACAGGTGTCCGACGTGGTTCAGCCAGGACAGGAATCCCACCTCCACTGTCATCCATCTACACGTGGGGCAGTGGGATCACCACCCCTCTCCGCCTGCCCATGCTGAACACCGAGGTGGTGCAGGTCTCTGCTGGCAGGACACAGAAGGCTGGGGTCACCAAATCTGGGAGGCTCATCCTGTGGGAGGTGAGTGTCAGGGAACCTGGTGTAGGCAGTGGCTGTGGAGCCTTGGATGTGTGATTTCTGTGAAGGAGGCATTTCTGCTCACTCACAGACCCTGGCACTGCGTCCTCCAGGACTGCAGTCCCAGCCAGGTTGTGGGTAATGCTCATAAGCCTGTGGGAAGGGGTTCATCAGTGTTCTCCAGCCCAGCTCTTCCACGGCTTCTCTTCATCAGGCTCCTCCCATGGGTGCTGCTGGGGGTCCTTCTCTCCCAGGAGCCACCGAGCAGCTCCAGCCTCAGTTTGTGTCCCGCTTTCTGGAGGGCCAGTCTGGAGTGACCATCAAACATGTGTCCTGTGGTGATCTTTTCACAGCCTGCCTCACAGGTGAGCTGCTGCCTCCTGCCTTCACCTGCCTGGGTCCCAGAACCCCCTAAAATCCAGTGGGACTGCCTGGGGAGCCTGCTCAGGGAGGAACCAGAGAGATGCTCTGGGCTGAGGTGACACAGAGACCTCTGTGGCCCCTCATGTAGCATAATGTGGGAGTCAGAAATGGCAGACATGGTCCTCCTGTGATGCCACACTAGTCAACTTGGTCCCAAACTGTCTGGTGTGGGGAGGGCTTGGACTTAAATGATCTTAAATGTCTTTTCCAACCTAAATTATTCTATGATTCTGTGAAATCTCCTATGCTTGCTGTCCTGGTTGCATTGGTGTCACCTGAAACCAGAGCTGGCAGTGGGGACTGCAGTGTGAGGAGAATCTCTGACACATACTCTGTGAGCGTGACATGGGCACATGCAGTGACCAGCAATGACTGGTGTCACAGTGAGGAGTCAGCGTGAGCTGCTGCAGGGCTGGTTGTCCTCAAACTGCAGGAAAGCAGGGTTTGAAGCCCCCTCAAAGCAGTCCAGGAAGCTTTCTGGGTGGAAGTGGAGCACACACACCAGTCCAAGGCCATGTTTGTGGAGCAAAGCCCTCCCAGTGGGCCTGTGGGAGCTCTGTTTGCTCTTCTGCTGGGGGTCAGGGCAGAAAACGACAGATAGACAGTGAGCAAACTCCATGGGCATGTGTTTATCCTACCTTCCTGGCATTTTTCTGCCACCCCTCTGCTGGGCAGCTGCTCAGGGAGTGCCTCTGTGACTTTAACACCTTAACAGACCATGGGGTTCACAGCTCCTGCGTACACAGCTGCAGCAATGTTATCTCAGCACTCTTATCGCTGCTGTTTGTTTGTCGAGCCCTTGCAGCACGGTGAGGCTGCAGCTCTCTGGAAGCTCCTGCAGCTCCCTGGAAGCTCCTGCAGCTCCCTGGAAGCTCGCTGAAGGCTTGTGGCCCCTGCAGCTCATTCCGAGTCAGAGTGGGTCCGACGTCCTGGGAGCCACAGCCACCCCTCGTCTGTGTCGCCTCGCAGGGCCTCGTGTGTGCCTTGCAGGGCCTCACGTGTGCCACTGACAAGGTTCCTTTCTGCTCCTCCAGACAGGGGGATAATCATGACTTTCGGCAGTGGCAGCAATGGCTGTTTGGGGCATGGAAACTTCATGGATGTGAGCCAGGTTGGTGGAGAGGGTGTTGAGCGTGCTGCTCCCCCAGGGTAAAGGATGGATCGTGGCTTCTGCACCACATGAGTGGGCTCATCCCAGCTCCAGGGATGTGCATCCCAGGCATGCTCTGGCATCTGACCCCCTCCCCCTTCTCTCCCTGTCACTGTGGGTTTTAAAAGACCCAACCTGCCTCTCTTTCTCTTCCCCCCTACACAATGATCCCTTTGAGCATGGGGGAAGTCAAGAGCTGCCTTGTGGTTGCTGTTGGCAGGCTCCCAGCTTGGAGCCTGCCTCCAATCACACACCTGCCTGCTTCACTCTTGGCCTGCAGCTGCCAGGGTTCACTGAGAAAAGTTATTTTTCAAAAGAGCCAGTATTTAAAGAAGAGCTGTGTGTTTCCGATTGGCTTGGAACACCGGGGCTGAGGGCTCATTGCTCCCTTCCAGCTTCTTCCTCGCCTGCCCTCGGATGTGGCAGCAGCCGATGGCTTCCAGCCGAGCCTGGGGACTGGTGCCATTTGTCACTGTGGTCAGCTGGCCCATTTGTTCCTGCTCCTCCCAGAGCTGAGCTGCTCCCTGCTTATGGCTGGGGAGGGGAGACCAGTTGGAAACAGCAGCCAGATCCCAACAAATGGTGCTTTTCACTTGAGGAAGATAATGAGTATGAGGCGAGGTGTGATATCTAACAGCAGGTCACAGCAGGGGCTGGGTGAAATGTGGAGATCCTGATCCCTCCACACCCTAATGAATCTGAGCCGTTAACTCACAGCTCCTCTGCACAAGAGCCTTTGAGCCAACGCATCCTGCACCAAGCCCCTGCCTGCTCAGAGCAGGCATTCACAGCCCCTGGCACTCCCCACATGGGCAGGGGGGCGAATCCCAACCCTTGCTGAACCTTTTCCCTCTCCAAACTCTTGTGCTGGCTGCTTTCTTCCGCCCCAGAGATGTTTGCATTATCTTCTGTGCTGCGTGCACGTAGTCTCTTATCCCTTTGAAGGCTGTTTGGAACAAAAGGAAAAAAAAAAAAGAGAAATTTCTCTGTTGTTTGCGTTGGATGAAAACTGGGATGCTGCCAGCGCTGTGTTGAGTCTGGGGGGGCTGGGTGGGAGGGATGGGAGCAGCCGGGCAGGCTGGGAGGTCTCGGCTGACGGCTGCTGCTCTTCCCCTGCCAGCCCAAGATTGTGGAAGCCCTGCTGGGCTACGAGATGGTGCAGGTGGCCTGTGGCGCGTCTCACGTCCTGGCGGTCTCCAACGAACGGGAAGTGTTTGCCTGGGGCAGGGGGGATAATGGTAAGAGATGTCTGCTTTGCAGAACAGGGCTTGTGCCTGTTCCCACTCCTTTTGCTGGCCCTGCTTGCCCATAGTGCCCTCCAGATGTGCCAGGGTGGGTGGGTGTGGAAGAGCTGCAGCTGTTTTGCTGCATAGCAGGGCGCCCATGCTTTGGGTTTCGCTGCTTTCTGGGATCCCGGGCTGGGCTCTTGCAGCAGCTGTGTCAGTGCTGCTCTCAGGGGGGCTGTATTCAAGGGTGTGTATTGCCATCAGCTGTTCCCTGTTTTCCTGACAGGTCGGCTTGGGCTGGGCACACTGGAGTGCCACAACTGCCCCCAGCAGGTCACTGTCCCTCCGGAGCATGAGGCTCAGAGGGTCATCTGTGGCATCGATTCCTCCATGGTCCTCACTGTGAAGAACCAGATTCTTGCTTGTGGGAGCAACAGGTAAGAGGGGTGAGGGTCTGTGCTCCACATTTTACCCTCCTGGGCCTGTCTGTGTCATGTCCAAGGGGCTCCAGAAGACATCCCTCTGTGACCCTAGAGATTGTCCCTGTGCAGGTGTAACAAGCTGGGCCTAGACCGGATCAGCTCAGCAGAGGAGCCTTCCCCAGAGGACCAGGTGGAGGAGGCCACTGTGTTTGCGTGTGCCCAGTCAGCCCCCTTGAACCAAGAGCCCATTGTGTGTGCTGACATCGGTACAGCACATTCGGCTGCTGTCACAGGTGAGGGTGTGTGCCCGAATTCTGAGAGGGGAGGACACCTGCATTTTCCCTGTCTTCCTTCTGCCTGTTTCCCATGGGCAGTCTCTCATGAGACACCCTGCACCCAGTGTTGACGCTCTGTGGAGCAGGATGCTCAGCGTGGAGACAGCAAAGAACTTCAGGGGTTTCAGCATGTCCCAAGTGACACCCAGTTGTGTCTCTCCTCTCTGCTGTCAGTCTCTGGCCACTGTTACACCTTTGGAAGCAACCAGCATGGGCAGCTGGGCACCAACTCGTGCCGCAACAGCCGCGTGCCCCACCTGGTTGTGGGGCTCGAGACGATGAAGGTCACCGTGGTGGCTTGTGGAGATGCCTTCACTGTGGCCATCGGAGCAGGTGAGGCTGAAGCCCCCATGTCCTTGGCTGCAGCAAGCCCTGGCTGGCCTCTGCCTCTGCTGTGGCCAAGGCAGGTGTGCAGCGAGGTGTTTATATCCCTCTGCAGACGGCGAGGTGTGCACCTGGGGGAAAGGAGCCAGGGGACGCCTGGGCAGGAAAGACGAGGAAACACGAGTGCCGAGGCCAGTGCAGCTGGAGGAGACACATCCATACCTGGTGACCTCCGTCGCCTGCTGCCACGGGAACACACTGCTGGCAGTAAAGCGTGAGTAAAGGCTTTGTCCCTGTGATTCCTGCCATGAGGACCCAGCCAGACACAATGCCTTGTGACCGGAGCTGTGCCAAGTAACCCTGGCACGTAAGCTCAGTGTTATTCTAGTCCTTCTTGAGCTGTAGATGAATAGAAATAACTTCAAGCCCAAAATAATTCCCCTCCCGCTCCTCAGCTCTGTGACACTGCTTCTCCCACTGAGCAGGGGGAGCAAAGGCATGGCAGAGGCTGTCTCGTGCACTCCCAGACAGGTAGGCTGGCCAAGCTGCGGCCGGCGGGGAGCTGATGTGCCAGCAGTCCGCAGAGTATCCAAAAAGAGCAGCTCTCTAATTGATGCTGCTGAAATAGAAGCTGAGATTTGAGGCGTCATTTTGGCTGCTGCCTTTCCATTGTGGTTTGGAAAAGATAGCGATGGTTTTGTGGTTCCTCTCTGCTCGGGCCAAAGGCAGCAGCATGGCTCGGTTAAAACGTGCCTGTGGCGTGACCTGCCCTTCCATTGCCTGGATGTACTATGAGAGCCCGGCCCAGACTGCTGCAGGGGCCTTTCTTCCTCCTCTGCTGGGCTGATTATGGCCTCAGCCTGGGCTGAGGGATTCCAGTCCCAGCCCACTTCAAGGAGGCTAATTACAGCCCGGAGGGGAGGAGGCCCGGCTGACGGCCCCAGCACATCGGAATCGGCCCTGCCTCTGTTCCTCCCCTGCAAGTGCCCAGCTCTCATGTGATCTACGCTGCCACGTGAAGGGGACAGGGAATGGCCGAGTCCCCAGGCTCGGGAACAAGTAGGGCATTTGTCATGGGAGTAAAAGGGTTTTGTCTTTGCAGGAAGACTGCAGGCTGCTCTCCCCTTCCGCTGCTGGAGTCGCCCTGCACTCTGTGGCAGCTGGTTTGTGTGCTCCCACCTGCAGCACTGTAAGAGCAGGGACTGAGTGTGTAGCCCCACTGCTGTCCCTCTGCCCGAAACCTTGTCCTGTCCCAGTACTGGGAGTGCAAACTCAGCGGTGTGAGCGCAGCAGCCTTGCCTGCCCCAGCACCCCTCAGCAGCCAGCGTGCAAAAAAGCACTAAGAGCTCTGTAAAGAGCTGAGATTTGGGCTTTCACACAGCTCAGCCTGCCTGGAAATTTCTCCAGTGAGAACACGAGAAATTTCCCTGGTGACACACGTGATGTCATTGCTGCTGTGGTCTGGTCTGGGAGGGTGCTGGCACAGGCGAGCTGCGCTCCACCTTTGGGGCAGCCGGTCTGCTCCTCCCGTGGAGCCAACTCTGCTTTTGACTGGCTTGGGCTGCTGCCCAGGTTATCATGAGCTGCTGCTGCTCCCTTCTCTCAATCCCACTGCAAACAGGATAACTGGGAAAAGCCAGGCTGGAGGGGAGGAGGAGGAGGAGAGCACAAACCTCACGAGACTGCATTTCATCCTGCTTGGGCTCTGTCTACTGGGCATTGCATCGCTTGTGCCACTACTGAGGTCTTGCAGTGGCTTCCTGTAGGGAAGGGGATAGGGATTTTGGTGCCCTTCTGTTAGGTATCAGATCTGTGTGGGGCAGAACACTTCTTGTAGTTTCATCAAGGTTGGGCCTTCCAGCTAAATCTTGGTCTTTACCCTTTTTGTTTCAGCTGTCGTGGAGGAGTTGCCTTCCCAGTGAGTGAGAGCAGCCACATCCTGCTCTTCCTGCTGCCCACGGTGGCCTGGCTCAGACACACTCCAGGCTCCAGAGCTCCTCAGCTGCACTCCAAAGGCAGCAGTCTGGAAACAGAGAGCTCCTAACGATGGTTCCCAAGGAACCAGAGCTGGTCTCACTTATTGAATTGTCACTGTGAACCTCCAGTGCCTGAGAGTCGCTGCCCTGGACGTGCCCAGAGCTCCAGTGCTGCCTTCAGGGGGTCACACTGTCGCTCTTCCCCTCCCTGCTGGAAGTGCCTCTGTGGAAGAGTGAGGAGCACAGAGGTTGTTTTCCTCTGTGGAAACTGTTTTTGGTTACAAAGCCCAGGCTGACAGCTCCGTGTCTGAGAGAGCTGTCAGCCTTTGCACAGCAGTGTCTGGAGTCAGGGCCCCAGGCACTCTGATGGGTGACTAAATGCAAACCTCTCTGCTAATTAGAGAAGTCTGTCCTTTCCCATCCCCCCCTAAAACGTTTCACCCATTTATTGAGCACACTTTGGAAGGTCCTGCCTGCACGGCTGGCCGAGCTCTGCACGAGCAGCCTCCCTGTGCTGTACAGCTCTCCCCAAATGCTGCCTGGAGCTTTCCAATTACAGCCTCCCCTGGCCCCAGGAGCTCGCTGGAGGATCCTCCAGCTGACATTTGTCCTCAGGCCCCTCAGCCCCGTTGCTGACCGGCTCACTGGCTCCCAGCTGAACTAGGGAAGGCAGCAAACACAGCCAGTGATTGTCAGTACTTGAAGTTTTTTAACCCAGATTTGTCCAGGGAGCTAATGAGTTTTCAGCAGGGGTCTTTGCAGGCAGGAGAATCACATCCATGTGTTGTGGACAAGAGTCACATTTTTTTGTCTCCAGAAGGGTCGTTTCCTTTCCTTTATTTTTTTCCTCTTCTTTTCTTAACTTTCATTTGCCCTGGGCCATTTTTTGATGAGCTTCTGTCTCTGATCTGTCTGACATTGCAAATGCTCTTGCCTTTCACATCCATCTTTGTGCTGTTGCCAATCTGTTGTGTATAAAGTCGGTGCTTTCATAAGCTGGCTGAGATGAAATCTCTCTAATTATTTTTGTGATTCTTTCCTGTTTTCAATGAGGGAAACCTCGACGGGCTCTGGTAAAAGCCAACTGATCCCTCTGTCATGTGGAAGGTAATGAATTTCTGCAGCTCTCCTGCCCTTCCTTCCCTCGCCTCTCAGGCTCCGGCTGGGGAATGGAGCAGGTCCCGTCCGGCCGGGAGAGGCGTGTGCAGCCCTGGCTGCAGACACAGCCTCCCTGTTTGGCTCCTGGCAGGGTGGGTGCATGGGTTTTTCCCTGCCTTTTTTGTTTCTTGTGGAGCTGCCTTTTCAGGCGGTTACACCCTGCTATCCCAGGAAGCCGGCTGGAATTCAAAGGTTCTGCCAGTCCTTTGGCACTTTCCTGTGCTGCAGGTTACGGAGACAGCTCAGCGCGGTGTCGGGGAAGGTGCTTTCCCCTCCCAGACCAACCTGGGCACCAGGGTGCTTGCAGGGCTGGGTTCAGCTGCCTCAAAGCCCCTCTGAGCCGCTGCCTCTCCTCTCTGTGTGGAGCTGGCAGCAGCTCCAGCTCCTTCCAGCATCAGATTTCTGTTGCCTGTGTTGTGCAGAGCTCTCAGGGCTCCCCTCGCCCCACTCCACATCCAAACACATCCCATAGGAAGGGGCTGGCGTTCCTCCTGCAGCCTTGCCAGGCCTGGGGGTTGGCTGGGACTGCAAGCAGCAGGCAGGACAGAGTTTGGACACCCTTTGTCTTCTCAGTGGTGGCACCAAAATGCCACTGCTTCAGGAGCCAAGCTCCTCCTGCCCCGGTTGGGCTGCCAAATCCAGGGGTGAACCCCACCTGGTTCCTATCAGTGTACTGGTGTTAGGTGGATGATTTTATGGCTTAATGACACCTTTGCACTGCAGTGCTGGGGCTGGAGGTGTCACCAGCTTGAACATTGGGATCCTTTGCTCCAGACTGGGGAAACCAGTGTGGACCAGCGTGCTTTGTGCTGGGCCAGGGGCTCCGGTGAGGGCCGGAGCCCTCGGGATTTTGCAGCCTCGGCTCTCCGTGCAGGGGTTCAGCTGTGAAGCCCAGCGAGATCATTTGAATAATTTAATACCGGGCTGTGACCAAGCCTGGCGAGAAAGGGTAAAGGAAACAAAGAGGCCCCCAGCCCCGAGCAACAAAAGCTCCTGGAACGACAAGCCGAGGCATGTCCGTGCTGCCGGAGGCAGAGAGCAGCCCGGGCAAATAGGCCACTTGCATTCCTCACGTCTGCTGCTTTGTTTCCCTGCAGAAGCTCCCGGTGAAATCTGCAGGTCTCAGGGCTTCTCCCTTTATCCTTTTTTTGTTTCTATGTTGTGTGGAGCTGGTGGTGGATCTGTGTCCCCGCGGCTCTTCCTGCTGAGGAAAGGCAGGCCCGGAGGGCAGCGGGAAGGGGAGGTGATGTGGGATGAGGCTGCCTGGTCCCTGCTTGTGCATCCTAGTGGGGTCCCCTCTGGCCACTGTCACCCAGGGAAAGGCTGTCCCTGCTCCAAATAAGATCCTGCTGACCTGGGGACACTACTGTGGCAGGAAACAGCCCAAACCGCCTGCTGATCCCAGAGCTGATTTATTTTGATTCCGGCACCTCTGTCGAGGTCGTATCCTCATTCCCACGAGGCTTTCGGCAGGAGGTGCAGCTGCTGTCCCTCTGTCTGCCTGGATCCCTTCCCCCTGCTCTCCCTGGGCACGAGGCCCCAGAAGCCGGGAGAGGACTCTCCCCACTCCTTTCCCTGGGGCGGAAGGCTCCACCTTAACTGCTTTAGAAGCCGGGGAAGTCAGTTTTCTGTCCCTCCAGTTTAAGTTAACTAGAACACGGAGGGATGGAGTAGCAGGGAGAGGCTGGGGAAGAGGACAAGAGGCCTCAGATGGGTTCAAGAAGTGACCCGTCATGGGAGACAGGGAACATATCACCTCCACAAAGGGAATTGCCCTGAGTGTCGCCTTTGTGTGAGACAAATGCCTGGCTGTGATGTTGAGTGCGGGGAGGGCTTTGCTTAGGGAGAGGGAAAAGGAGGGATCTTTGTTTGCAGGGTCTGACACCTCCCAGCCGCCCTGCCGGCACAGCCAGCACCTTCTGATGGCTTTGTCAGCTCCTGCCTAATTAGCAGAGATGCTCTTCAGTGAGGTTAGGGAAGAATAATTTTAAAACATCAAAGAGAAGCAGTAAATAATGATAAAAGTCGTCTGTTTCATGGTTGTCATCGGAGGCACAGGCTGCCTGTGTTTACAGGACTGATGTGTTCTGTCTTTGGAGTCCCAGCAACCCCCAGGATACCAAGGACCTGTCCTTTTGGTGTGAACCTTGTCCCAGAGTGGTGTCCAGGGACAGTTTTTAGCTGGGACCAGGTCACAGCGTGTCAGGGACAGTGTCTGGGTTGTGCCTATCTCTTGTGGGAGACAGCCTGGCTCCGGGCCCTGCTGGCACAGAGTGGCAGAACCAGCTGGACCATGGAGCTGCTGGTAGATCCTGCCCTGGGGGTGTCACAACCCTAAGCAAACCCGGTTGGGGAGCACCTCAACCCCAGCTCCAGGTGGCTGTCGTTGCCCACTGCTCCCTGCACAATTGCCCACTGTCACTTGTTTTTACCTGTCGGGTTTCCAGTGTCACTGGGAGCTGGTTAAAGTTTAGCTCAGTGCTCTCCATCATCCGAGCAGCGACTCACGACCCTTGAAAAATCCCCTGCTGATGGCAGCTCGTGCTCAGTGTACCCCAGTACAAGGTTCCCTGATATTTGGGAGCCCCAGCACAGCTCAGAACAACCTGCCATCCCTCAGGGTAACCCCAGAACTGAGCCACCCATCCCCTCCCTGGCAGCTCTGGCAGCGAGCAGGCTGCCTCTCCCCGGGCTGCTGCAAGGTTTTATTTTAAGCAGAGCCTCTCGGGGAGAAGGGTAACGTGAGCTCCTTGAGTGACAAGTGATAGAGCTCGACTTGCTCAGCGTGTCCCCCAGGAATCCCTCTCCTCTGCCATTTGCTAATTGAAAACTGCTAACATTTGGGTCTGGAGCAACTGCCACCCTTAATGGGAAGCTGGCTGGAGTGAGCGTTGGTGGGACTAACACATGCTCACAGCCTGTCATCTGCTCGGCTCCGTCTCTGGGGAAAGGGGCAAATACTCCCATATGCTGCTCTGATTTCTGAAAGAGTGACGAGGGGGCTGGAGCCAGACAGATTTGCTTTTATTCTCCCTCCTCCAGGCCCTTGCTCAGTTACAAACCGTAGCTGGAGGGGGGCTGTTGGCTGCAGCCCGGGGCCTGAGCTCCCAGCAAGACAAAGCCACAGGAGCGTGTGTCCCCCTCGTGCCTGTGGCGTGGGGGGCTCAGGGCAGCCCCTCCATGTCCTGCTGTGGGTGATGGCTGAGACACGAGCTGCTCTCTGTGGTAGGAGCAGGACTGGGAGCTGTATCCCACCTCCAGCCTTGCTCAGGAGCACAACCGTGGCCTCAGGCTTCCTGCAGGAGTGTGGCACCCTTGGGACACCTCTGAGTCAAGGAGGGCATGTAGGGTCAGCGAGGACACCGCGGTGTGTGCCCCCAGAGCCCAGCCTCGGGCCAGGGGAGGCTGCAGTGGGCGAGGGGGCCGTGTGTGGTGTGATGTTGATGCTCCCCAAGCTCCTGGGGTGGCTGTTCCCAGTGCGGAGGGTACCAAACCTCCCCAGAGGGCTGTGCCCGGTGGGGTGCTCCCCAAGTGCCCAGGGTGGCTGTCCCCGATGTGCTGCACCCCAAACCCCTCGGAGGGGCTGTCCCCGGTGTGATGCTCTCCGAGCCCCCGGGGTGTCGGGACCGCTCCACTCCCCCCCGTGCGGCAGCGNGAGCGGCCGCGGCGGCGGGTGCTGTGCCCGCTCTGCGGGAAGCCCATGCGGGAGCCCGTCCGCGTCTCCACCTGCGGCCACCGCTTCTGCGACACTTGCCTGCAGGAGTTCCTCAGGTGAGACCCCGCATCACCTCGCGGGCGAGCCGACGTGACGTTACTCCGCGCACCCCTTCCCCCGTGCGGTGCCCCGGCCGCGCACCCCCGCACCGCCCGATCCGGGGTTCCGCACCCCGCGGGGCGGCGGGTGGTCCCCGCCACC
>WAAG01046002.1:117389-165083 GCA_013390105.1 Tichodroma muraria
CGCCGGCCCCGGGGTGCGGTGTCCGGGGGTGCCCCGGAGAGGGGTGCGGGGGGCCCTGGGCCGGTGTCGGAGTGCGTGGTGCGCGGCGGTGCGGATGTCCCGGGCCCGGGAGGGAATGCGGGATATCCCGGGAAGGGGCGCGGTGTGTCTGGGGGTGCGGGGGTCCTGGGGAAAGATGCGGGGTGCCCGGGGGTGCTCCGGGCCGGGGAACGGCTGCGGTGTGCCCCGCGAAAAGGTGCGGATTGCCCCGGGAAAGGCGCGGGGCGCCCAGGGATGCCTCGGGCCGGGGAAAGGTGCGGGGTGCCCGGTGGTGCCCCGGGGCAGGGAGGGGGTGCGGGGCGCGCCCAGCCCGTGACAGCCGCCCCGCGGGTGCAGCGGCCCGCGGCCCCTTTCGCTGAGGAGGAGGAGGAGGAAGAGGAGGGCCGGGTGAAGCCCGGAGCGGCGAGTTTCGAGATTCGAGCTTAACCCCTTCCTGCCCCGGCCCCGCCGGAGGAAGTGGCCGGGGGTGTTTTTGGGGAGGGGTGCGCGGCCACCCCGGTGTCCCCGCGCCCACGGGTGAGCGCGACCCGGCCGTGTGCGCTGGCCGGGAGCGAGAGGCCGGGGCCTCTTCCGACCCCTGCGGTTTGGGACCCCCGGCACCGGTGCCGGCAGCCGGGGGACACGTGCGGGGCCGGTGCTGTCCCGGTTCCCGGCCGCCGCACTCGGCGCGGTCCCGGAGGTCCCGCGGGGCACGGGGAGGGGCTGCCCGTGCTCTCTCCCGGCGGTGACAAGCGTCATCCCGGGCCTTTCCTCGCCTTTCCCCGCCAGAGCGACCTTCGCCCGGGGACGGCGCCCGGGCACCACCGTCACCGCGGCCGGTTTCTGTGAAACCGGGCGTTCCCCGGGGCACGTGTCACAGCTCATCTGTCCCCCCCTTTCCCCCGCACTCTTCCCGACGGCACCTCCGCTCTGGGGATGCCCTCGGGGGTCCCCCCCTCCCCCGCACAACCCGTTTGCCCCGGATCAGTTTGGGGATCCCATGGGCTGAGCCATCCAGCCCCACCGCGGTGCTGGGAAGGGGTGCCGGGGGATGCTGGGGTTCCCCGCCCCGTCACCTCGCTGTGCCCCAACACGCCGTGAAGGTCAGAGGCAAGGACGGTCCCCCCGGGTGCTGCCTCAGCACATTCCCTGCCCGGCCAAGCGTGAGGAATGGGGAGGCTTTGTCGAGGATTAGGCGCTGGCTTCGGGTCATTGTCCCACTTCCCCCCCAGCCCCAGCACCCCAACACCGTGCACGGGGTGCAGGCACAGCTGGCAGCCCTGGAAGGGCAGCAGAGTGCTCCCAGCCACGGGGCAGTGCCACGGGCTCCCCGGGAAGGGCCGGATGCCCAGCCCTGTTTAGAACACCTTATCTCGGTGGATCCCCGATTACTCCTAGAAAACCACCTGCAACAAACAGAGTGGGCACGTGGCAGAGCTGGTTGCAGCCGTTCCCCAAGTGGATCACAACCCACAGGGCTGTGGTTCCTAAGGTTCACTTGCACTCCCAGCACAGGGGTGGTGGCTGCAGGGGACATGACCGTGCCATGGCTGGGCAGCCCAGGCTGGCGTGTGCCCGGCGGCGCTGCTGGCTCCGTCCCGACATCTCACATCCACTTGGCAGCTCTGATCAAGGCCATGCCAGTGCCTGCCAAGTGCATGCAATGATTAGGTGGGCACAAGGGCTGTCCAGGCAGGACAGCCTTTTCCACTGTCACCACAAAGACACCAGAGCCACAGGGTCCCTTTGTGTCCCTGCTGTATGTCCCTGTAGGCAGCACCTGTGGTCTTGTCACAGGCCAGGCTGCCTCTTTGGCTGGATCCCTGTCTCCACTTCATGCTGCTCCTCTGCAGGTCAGGGCTAAGCAGGGCCCTTCCCACTTCGGGGGCAGCTCTCAGGAGAACACCTCATCCTGGGGGCCCAGCAGGATGGGGACCCCTCCAGGGCGGCTGCCTGTCCCCCGTCCTGACTCACGGTGGTGGCTGCTGGGGCCATTTCCTGTGAAGCAGGAGCCCCAGGGCCATGCATCAGGGCTGCACATCTGGCGCCCAGCTGTTGCCCTCCCCCACCTCCCCTGGGCCCCGGCACCTGGGGCTGCGGACGTCCCGGCCCCTGCCGGCCCCGGCCCCTCCTGGCTGCTCCCCAGCACCCTCCTTAATCCCAGGGGACGGGATGGGCAAGGGGCTGCCGGGGCTCCAGATGGTGCCACGCTCACGGCGGCTGGCCCAGGCCCCTGGGGACCGGGGCCGCCGTGCCCGGCTGGAGGGTGGGGGGCTGCCTGGGGGGGGTGTCTGGCGAGGGCATTTCCCAGCTCAGACAGATGGAGCAGGATTAGAGCCGCGGCTCCCCCAGGGTGGCGGCTGGATTTGGTACGGGGTGAACGCTCAGCGGTGCAGGGACAGCGCCGATGGCCTGGGGTGAGATGGCGGGGACCTGGTGGGACATCGTGGCTGTGTCGCTGGTGAGGGGCCGCTCCCCAGCCCCGAGCGATCCCGAGCCCTCTGTCTTGCAGCGAAGGCGTCTTCAAGTGTCCAGAGGACCAGCTGCCCCTGGACTACGCCAAGGTGAGCCTGGCACATGGATGGGTAACCCTGCTCCAAGGGGACATCCCCACCAAGGGGCCGTCCCCAGGCTCTGCACAGCGCCTGGCACAGCCGCGCCGGGCTGGCACGGGCGCCCGGGCGGAAGCAAGAGCCCTTTGTGCCGCGGGGCCAGGGAGCGGAAACCCGCTCCCGACAAAGGGCGCTTGTTGGTGTGCCCGGGGGGGATCCGGCCCCGGGCAGCGTGCCCAAGGCTCCCAGCCAGGCTGTGCTGGGGGCTGTGTGCCCCTGCAGCCCACTGCAGGATGCTGATACCCCGCTGCTGCCCCTCCAGATCTACCCCGACCCCGAGCTGGAAGCGCAGGTGCTGAGCCTGGCCATCCGCTGCATCCACAGCGAGGAGGGCTGCCGCTGGAGCGGGCTCATCAAGCACCTCCAGGTAGGACCTGGGAGGATGGCGGGGGGCCAAAGTTGTACCCCGTGGCCTTCCCGTCACCATCCCTGTGTCCCCCAGGCCCATCTCGGCACCTGTGGCTTCAACGTGATCCCCTGCCCGAACCGGTGCAGCGCCAAACTGAGCCGCCGTGACCTCCCCGAGCACGTCCAGCACGGCTGCCCCAAGCGCAGGGTCAAGTGCGAGTTCTGCGCCAGCGACTTCAGTGGGGAAGCCTTCGAGGTGGGCAGGGGTGGGGGACACTGTGGGGGACACAGCTGGCCAGGGTGCAGTGGTGGGCAGGGCTGCGCTGGGGGTGTTGTGGGGGTGTAGCCGGGATGTGTGGACTCCCCAGTGGGCTGCAGGGCACCATGGGGACACAGTCTGGCTATGGGGACAGGGCCTGGATGGGGACACTGTGGGAGACATCATGGCGGGGCCAGCCTTTGGGGGGTTGTGGACATGTGGCCTCCTGGTGATTGTGCCCTCTGGCTGTGGGGGCACCGTGTGTTCCCATCCCTGTCAGGGCTGGCTGGTGAGGGCAGCCAGAGGGTGATGACACTGTCGTGGTCCCCAGGGCCATCAGGGCACGTGTCCCCAGGAGAGTGTGTACTGTGAGAACAAGTGTGGGGCCCGCATGATGCGGCGCCTGCTGTCCCAGCACGCTTTGGCCGAGTGCCCCAAGCGCACCCAGCCCTGCACCTACTGCTCCAAGGAGTTCGTCTTTGACACCATCCAGGTGAGATGGAGCCCATGGGGACCCTCACCCTGCTGGCTCCCAGCCCCAGCTGACAGCCTCTCTGCCTCCCCAGAACCATCAGTACCAGTGTCCCCGGTACCCCGTGCCGTGCCCCAACCAGTGTGGGACACCCAGCATCGCCCGGGAGGATGTGCCCACCCACCTCAAGGAGAGCTGCAGCACTGCCATGCTGCTGTGCCCCTTCAAGGAAGCTGGCTGCAAGCACCGGGTGAGTGTTGTCCCTGTGACCAACCTGCCCTGGCGTCCTTGGGCGTGGGGTGCTGTCCCTACCATGTCGCGCCTGTGCCCCACAACACCCCCGCACCTCTCCTGCCCTGACATCTGTGCCATGCCTTGTGCTCAGTCCCATCCATGTGGCTCCATGATCTCACCCCTCTGTTTGCCACCCAAATGTCCCCCTGCCACTCCAACCAAGTGTCCCTGTGCCACCCCTATGCCGCATCCCTGTGCCATCCTGCTCCAGTAGCCCCATGCTCCAATGACATCTCCATGTTAACCCCACAGTAGCTTCTCTCCTGTCCCTTGTCCCCACACTGTCCCTGGCACCCTCCTGCTGACGGTCCCGCTGTCCCCGCAGTGCCCCAAGCTGGCCATGGGCCGGCACCTGGAGGAGAGCACCAAGACCCACCTGGGCATGGTGTGTGCCCTGGTGAGCCGGCAGCGGCAGGAGATCCTGGAGCTGCGTCGGGATGTGGAGGAGCTGTCGGTGAGCAGCGACGGGACCCTCATCTGGAAAATCGCCGACTACGCCCGCAAGCTGCAGGAGGCCAAAGCCCGCAGCAACTACGAGTTCTTCAGCCCCCCGTTCTACACCCACAAGTACGGCTACAAGCTCCAGGTGTCGGCTTTCCTCAACGGCAACGGCAGCGGCGAGAGCAGCCACCTCTCCGTCTACATCCGCGTGCTGCCGGGCGAGTACGACAACCTGCTGGAGTGGCCCTTCTCCTACCGCGTCACCTTCTCCTTGCTGGACCAGAGCGACCCCTCGCTCTCCAAGCCCCAGCACATCACCGAGACCTTCCACCCCGACCCCAACTGGAAAAACTTCCAGAAGCCGGGAGCCTCGCGCAGCTCCCTGGACGAGAGCACCCTGGGCTTCGGCTACCCCAAGTTCATCTCCCACGAGGACATTAGGAAACGGAACTACGTGCGGGACAACGCCATCTTCATCAAAGCCTCAGTGGAGATCCCCCAGAAGATCCTGGCCTGAGCCCCGGAGGGGGACAGGATGTGACCGGGGTGCCCACCCAGGGGTGCCGCGGGTGGTGCTGAGCCCCTGCCTGCAGCGGTGCCCCCGGCTTGGGGACGCTGCCGTGGCGCCGCGGTGGCTCTCAGGACAGGCAGGGATGGGGCTGCTCCCACATCCCTCCTGGGGCTGGGACTGTCTGGCAGCTTCAGCTGCCCCCTGGGGCAGCCCCTTCTCAGGTGCCCGGGGGTGCCGGGGGGCTGGGCCCCCTAAGCCCCTTCCCAAGGGGACACTGCAGGCCCCCACTGCCCAGAGCCATATTTTGTAAACTGGTGCTCCCCAGGTTATTATTTATTACCCCGGGCTGGGGCTGCTGCCTCCTCCCCACGTCTTTTTCTTTTCAATAAACTTTCTTGTATTTATTACGGCTGCCTGAACCTCCTTTCTCAGCCTGAAACCTCCTTCCTCTGCCGGATGGCAGGACCGGGGGATGCTCCCGGGTGCAGCCGTGGGTGCTGGGGACAGGGAGAGCTGGGACTGGGCTGGGGGGCACGGAGAGGGGTAATCCCTGACCCACATCCCGGCAGCAGACGGGCTCAGATGGAGCCGGTTAATTCGGTAATCACCGGCAGCAGTGGGGATGTGCCAGGCTGGGGGGGTCGCCAGCCCCGGGGGGCTGTTTCCTTGCAGGTCCCCCCTCTGTCCCATCTGCCCCTCGTTAGTGCTGGGGTAATTAACAGCCCGGGGGAGGGCGGGATCCCGAGCTGACAGGGGTGGGTGATGGTGGGGGGCACTAGGGCAGACTGGGGGGGACTCGGGCTGGATCAGGCCCCAGGTCCGTGTGTCTGCCCCCCCCCCCGGTCACCCCGGCAGCAGTGGGGGGGGTCACTGTCTCTGCAGGTTAATCCCACAATTGCATTAGTGCTGCTCCGGTTTAATGCAATTAGCCTCTAATTAGCTGCACCCTGCGGCCCTGGCTGGGTTGGGGGGGGCAGCACTGCCGCGGGTGTCCCCATACCCCCCCCAGGAATGTCCCCCTGAGCAGGTCCCAGCCCGGTGTGGCAGCCCAGAGCCCTGGGAAGCTGGGCAATACTCCTGTCCTTGCTGGTACCCAGCGCCAGCCCGTACTGGTGCCCAGTGCCAGCTTATAGTGGTGTTCAGTGCCAGCCCAGACTGGGCCACCAAACCGGTATCTGATGCCAGCCCATTCTGGTGTCCAGTGTCAGCCCGTGATGGTGTCCACACTGGTGACACTGACAGTGTCACCCCATACTCGTGCCCAGTGCCAGCCTCGTACTGATTTCTGATGCCAGCCCCTAATGATGGACAGCTCTTGCCCATACTGGTGTCCAGTATCAGCCTGTACTGGTGCCCAGCGCCAGCCCACAATGGTGGCAGTTCCAGCCCATTCTGGTGACCCGTACTAGCCCATACTGGTGCCCAGTGCCAGCCCAAACTGCTGCCCAGGGCCAGACTGTACTGGTGCCAAACTGGTGACTATTGCCAGTCTATTGCCAGCCCATACTGGTGCCCAGTGCCACCCGTGCGTTAATGTCCAGTGCCAACCCACACTGGTGCCCAGTTCCTGCCCATCCCAGTGCCCGGTTCCTGCCCATCCCAGTGCCCAGTTCTAGCCCCTCCCGGTGCCCAGTTCCTGCCCATCCCAGTGCCCAGTTCCAGCCCATCCCAGNATTTTGTTCTTACATATGTTATGCTTATTTTTTATAGTTAATATATACATTTTATATATAATACCTTAAAAATATTTTAAATTTAATATCTAATATGGTATATATTTATATTTATATTATTATATAAAATTGCATATATCAATATAATTGCATTACATGGTATTTTTTACATTGCATAATTTTATNCTGGGTTGGGGGGGGCAGCACTGCCGCGGGTGTCCCCATACCCCCCCCAGGAATGTCCCCCTGAGCAGGTCCCAGCCCGGTGTGGCAGCCCAGAGCCCTGGGAAGCTGGGCAATACTCCTGTCCTTGCTGGTACCCAGCGCCAGCCCGTACTGGTGCCCAGTGCCAGCTTATAGTGGTGTTCAGTGCCAGCCCAGACTGGGCCACCAAACCGGTATCTGATGCCAGCCCATTCTGGTGTCCAGTGTCAGCCCGTGATGGTGTCCACACTGGTGACACTGACAGTGTCACCCCATACTCGTGCCCAGTGCCAGCCTCGTACTGATTTCTGATGCCAGCCCCTAATGATGGACAGCTCTTGCCCATACTGGTGTCCAGTATCAGCCTGTACTGGTGCCCAGCGCCAGCCCACAATGGTGGCAGTTCCAGCCCATTCTGGTGACCCGTACTAGCCCATACTGGTGCCCAGTGCCAGCCCAAACTGCTGCCCAGGGCCAGACTGTACTGGTGCCAAACTGGTGACTATTGCCAGTCTATTGCCAGCCCATACTGGTGCCCAGTGCCACCCGTGCGTTAATGTCCAGTGCCAACCCACACTGGTGCCCAGTTCCTGCCCATCCCAGTGCCCGGTTCCTGCCCATCCCGGTGTCCCCGTGTCCCACTTCCCCTCCCTCGGCTCGGTGGCGCCGCCGCGTGGGGACCGAGGGCAGGGGAAGGTGTTAATAGAAATTTATAGCCTTATAATTTACATTAATGAATAATAATTATAATCATTATTATTATAACAATCATTATAATTATTACATTAACAAATTGTTATAATTCGCATTAAATATACATTTTGTTCTTACATATGTTATGCTTATTTTTTATAGTTAATATATACATTTTATATATAATACCTTAAAAATATTTTAAATTTAATATCTAATATGGTATATATTTATATTTATATTATTATATAAAATTGCATATATCAATATAATTGCATTACATGGTATTTTTTACATTGCATAATTTTNTATCTATATATTTACGCATTTTCCATGCTTTATATTTGTCATACATTTAATTTCTATTTAATAGCCATTTATAATTTTTATACTTATATTTTATATTTGTCATGTACATTTTATTTATATATTTTTATTTGTGTGCATTTATACACACCCCCCATACACACACAGAGTGCAGGGACAGCCCTGTCTCTCTGACAAGGCCACACACAGCGTGCTGGCAACCCTTTGTTCCAACCAGTTGCCTTAAAAGAAATCAAATCAAAATCCATGTATAATTTATGAACTAAAAGTGGGAAGCGGTGCTGGAAGAACCCTGGGCAGCAGCTCCTGGATGAGCTCAGGGAGGAGAAAAAAGAACCCTGGGAGCTTGGAGTTGTCCCTGTCACCACCTCGGGGACCAGCTCCCAACTCTGCTTTCCCTGCTTGGGTTGATTTTCCCCCTTTTCCTGCCCCTTTCCAGCTCTGTGGGATGAGCTATTGGGGGCTGCACTCCAGCTCCGTTTACCTGGGCACGTCTGGAAATGTCAGCCGGATCTTGGAGCACCTCTTAACCTTCAGCGTTCCCAGGGAACGCGGCAGCGATTCCCCGGCAGGGCCTGGGCTGCAGAAAAAGCAGGATGCTCTCAATGCTCAGGGAGGAGAGGGAAACAAATCGATTTTTGCTGCTAAAATTAGCCTCAAATATCAAGTTTAAAAATAAACTTCCTGGAAACTTCTCGGTTTGAGGGTTTATTCTAAAGGTTTGTGCTGCCAGCTCACTCCCTGCTCCATTATCCCAACATCGCTGGGACACTGGAAGGAACTTCAGAAGATGCTCAAATCAGAGAGGAAAATCTTATTAAATACCAAAAAAATCGAGGGAGACCCCACCTGGAGGGCCCTTTGCCTGTGTAAGACCCCTACCACAGGGAGATGCCCTAAATAACCCCCAAACCTTTTTAACCTCTTTGAGATTGTAGACAGGGAGGATTTTTGGCAAAACCACTTCATCTGCTCACACCATAGAGCCCCAGTTTGTGTTCATTCTTGATGCTGCTTCTCCAAGACAATGAAACCAGACATTAATATTGTATGGGGAGAAAAATGTGAAAAAAATTTGCTTTGCACATCCTTTACTAAAAACCCATCTGGGCCCCTTCCCTCCCCCATTTTCCCCCTGGACTGAGGGGTTTGAGGGCAGTGAAAGCTGACAAGGTTTCACAGCAGTTTTTTGGTGCAATCTCACTTCACTGTCAGTACCTCTCTCAGGCTTGCAGCCACCCCAGCAGAAGCAACAGCCTGTACCCAATTGCTTTGAAATTAACTTAAACCAAGCAGATAAAACACTCCAGTAATTTTATTGCAATTTGGCTCTGCTGAACGTTGAAGAGCATCCGAAAGGCGGCTCTTGCCGGAGGGTGTCCCATGTGTGCTCCTCCAGCAGCTGACCACAATGTGCTCCTTTCCTTTGGCTCCTCCACCCTCTGGATCCCCCAGGACCCCACGTGGAGCAGGATTTTTTTCAGCTCTGAATTTTTGCAGCATCCCCAGTGTTGCTCCTCTCCGAACATCACAAGCTGCCGGAGCTGCTGGAGTTCGCAGAGAACATCTGGGTATTGCCTACCTTGGGTCAAAATCTTTGGAAGAAAAACCTATTTGGCACTAAAGGAGAAGTTTTAAAATGCTGGATTTTACTCAAAAGCCCTCAGCTTAGCCCTGGCTGCAGGTGATTCCTCGGTGGAGGCAGCAGCTGCTCACACCAAGTCCCTGCTGGATCGTTTCCCACCAAATCCTTGCTCCAGGTCCAACTGGCTAGAAAGATGATGAGAAAGTCTCCTGAAAACTCCTTACAAAAGAGATTGTTCCTGTTGGGGGGATGGATGAAGAAACCAGATACCAAAGCTTTGAGTCAAAGGAGAAGAGGATCCTGAAGCTTCGATGGACGGAGTGGCCGCTGCTGGAATTTCCGGATGCTGGAGAGGGACGCAGCAGTGCCTGTGGGCAAACAACTCTTCCTGCCTAAGCCCAGCCAGGCTAAGCTGCCTGGTTTAGCCCAAATTCCAGGAAAACCATGTGGGAACCAAATGCCCATAGTATTTGAGGAACAGTAGGAAAAAGGGATTTTGATGCTCAGGTTTGCAGTGAGCACAGGACATGGGGTTGGAGTTTTGTCCTGAGAGATGGAAGCAAAGATTAAATGAGATGTACAATCCCGGGAAAGGGGAGGAAACCCTATCAGGTCCCATCTTCTGGAAGGTGGCCCACAAATGTTACAAATTCCCTTTAAAATTTTGGCAGGACTCAAACCCTCTCCTCCACTCCTCCTCCTATTTTTAACCATTATTTCAGCACTTTTCTCTCAGATTCTGTTTTCCCAAACCTTTCCTCTTATTGGAGCAGTCAGCCAGACTCCACCTGATACGTTCTTATCCCAGAAACCCATGGAGACCCTTCCCCAAATTCCCTCTGGGACAAGCACCTACCCTGTGACTCCACGGCCACCCAAGCCCCACACACTCGCACTGCATAACCAGCAGAAGGGGCAGAGGGACCAGGTCTTTCTTAATTTTTCCTGTGGACAAAATAACAATAAAGAAAATTCTCATTGGTACCCGTAGCACAGGAGCAGCAGCCTATATCATCAGTCTTGTGGTTTAATGAAGTACAGCAGCAATTCCCAGTTCTCTTCCCAGTGATCCCCAGCAAACAGCTCTGTTTGGTTTCCACGGGAGCAGCCCAAGCCCCTGGAGACATACGACATGGCAAGCTTAAAGAAAACTCACAAGTGTCTTTTATAAAATGTTCACTTTGGGCTGTAACAAACTGGGCTTGTGGCTGAACAGCTGCAAAGCTTCTGCTCCAAACATGGGACAAAGATTCCCTGTGGAAGGCTTCACACCGTGCTCGTATTCATCCTTCCAGGATCTTCCTAACATCCACCTCGAGATTCTGAAGTGGTGTGGGGATGGGGAGGATGCTGCTGCTGCTGAGGGAGGGTGAGGAGCTCAGGAAACACCTGAGCTCTACTCATTCCTCAAGGAGCAGAGCAGGCACCCAGGATCCAGCAGGGAGCAGAGCCTTGTGCTGGAGTCAGAGGTGGGGAAAGCACTGACCCATGGATGGACAGATGGACAGAAAGGCAAGAGGAGCAGCAGTGTGAGCCCCAAAGGTTGGTGACCACCCACAAGGGAGAGCCCAGGGGGAAGGAACATTCCCAGACTTTTGGTTCCTCTTAATTCTGCACTGGGAGGAGAGGAAAAAACCACAGGTTTTTCCACATTTCCAGGAGAGCAGGGCACAGCTCCTGCCACACAAGGCACCACAAGGCTCTTCCCTTCCTCACCCTGGTGACAGTGGCACAGCCAGACCCCCACCCTGGGTACCTACACCACGGATCCAACCTTTGCTCCCAGCATCCCACCTGGGAATGAGGCAGGAGAGTGTTTCTCTTCAGGGGTGAGCAGGGAAGGATGGAGAGCCCACCACAACAGGACTGCTGCAGAGGTGAAAAGGGTTGGTTCAAAGAAAAATCTCACTCCCAAACAGAAGGAAAGGTTTCAGTATATTTTAATAGTAAAATGATTCTTATTTTTTCAAGCAATGTCCCACCTGGATGAGTCTCAGCAGGATTTTTGCTTCCCGGTCCTGCTGTACCGGGGCAAAGCCTCGGAGGTCGTGGCTGTACCTGTGCAGAACAGTCCCCAAAAACTCACAGCGTGCTGCCAACACCACCAAACACCTCCCAAGCAACCACCACCACCACGGCACAGGACTCTGCTCAGGCTCTCGGGAGAAGAGCAGGAGTTAAAAATTAGCTTTAGTAACAGTCTGGGTTAAGATTTGGAGCAGGCTACGGAACAGAGGAGAGGCCAAGGTTTTATTTAGTAAAAAGGTACGGACTCAGGTAGCAGAACACCTTACAGTGACTGACTGGGCAGGGAGGGGTGAGGTCAGAGCACAGCCCTCGCTGGGGTTGGGGTTGGGACGGGGAAGACGACGGGGTGACTGTAGGGGAAGCAGCTTCAGACTCGAACTCTGGCTCCAACAGAATGGATTCAGAAAAATATTGCATGAAAAGCCTCAGGATTTTCGTTCTTTCATAGATGTATATTTACCAGTTTTCACAAAGACTGCAGGAATACGATTATAAACAATAAATTAGGACTTCATGTTGCTATCATTTGGCATAACACAATCAGGCAATTTTTCCTTTTTTTAAATATAAGGCAACACAAGCCAACACATAATTTAATCTGTCTTTAGTCAAATTGCTTAACTTTGCTCAGGAGTTACCACTAAAGAACGGGTTATAGTACACTTAAAAGAATTTAAATAATGACATGATATAAGTGTACTAACTTACGCAAGGAGTCAGAAACGTACTCTGCTAAGCTTTGAAACCTAAATATTTGTTACAGCCCAGGACTACACATTCTAAATTAAAAAAATACAAATAAATGTTTTCTAATTTTCCCATTTACGAAAAACTTTTAAGAATCTCTAGCCAACTATGACGTCACTTCAAAACTTTTTTTTAATTTTTTTTTTTTTTTTAAATTTTGTATGATGTCTTCAAGATTTTTTAAACCATGCTCATTAAGGAAAGTTCAAGGAGCAAATACTTAAGGCTTTGTTTTTCCAAGGGCTGTGAGGGAGGCCAGTGGATGGCAGAGGCCAGTGGGTTCACCCATACACAATGCTACTCAAACCCACACTACCAGGCGACATTCATACAGAAATATTACACTTAAAAGTTACAGTGTAGAGCAATATTTTTTAGCCAGTGTACATAGAAAGAATCAATGCATTTATTTTTTTAAATTTTTTCTTCTTCTCTTTTTTTCTTTCTTTTTTTTTTTTTTTTTTTTTAATTTCCAAACTTGATTGTGATCATTATGTTCAAGTATTAGTCTCGTTAACAGAGATGAGGAATTTTCTACTTACAATAAATTCGGCTGTTAGAAAGGAAAGGGATGTTTTGGTACACAGAGGAGAACAAGATGCTGAGGTTACCCAGTAGTTAGTGTCCTACAGTCACTGACTCAACTGGCTGCTGGAAATGACGTGGGGAAGGAACAGAAGGAGTTAGGCACCGAGACCCTGGGAAAAAGGGATGTTATAAATAGCTTCGCTAATTCCCAGGGAGAAGAATTGTTCCATTAAATCCACTGGGGTGTTTTGATGGAGAAGAACAGGGGACTGTCAATCCCACAGTGGCTTGTGAGAGGAGCTTTGATTCAGACCAACAGCCTCCCATCCCACAGCGGGACCGCGCTCGCCGCACCGGGGATGGGCTGGGCTACATCTCCTCACCCTGACAGTAATTCCAGCTTCCAGAGAAGTGGCTGAACCCTTTTTGGAGTTGTCAGTGGGTCTGGATTCCCTTCACATGAGGCTGGCCAGACTCCTAGCAGCGAGGGATTCAGACAACGTGAGCCTTGAGGCTGGTGGAAGGGCAGTGGGGAGGGAGAACATGAAGAAAGGCAGCTCCCCGTGGCTGCCCTCGTCCCAAACCCACGTTCCCCTCCTCCATACCCTGTCCAGAAAACAGAAAGTGTCAGAAAAATCTGCCAGAGACTTTTGACTTTGGACAAAGTCTAAATGATGAACGTGGGCAAGAAACAGCTGAAGAGCTTCTCCCTCTATTAAAGCCTAAACACATACCCCTAGCTGGCTCTTTCCAAACGTAGGCTCTCTTTCAATTACACAGGCCTCTAGACAGTGCAAATGGTCAATGTTTAATGCATTAATGAAATGGGCTTTTGAGCTGAAAACAAGCCCCACTCCCTGACAAAATTCTGTTGCTCTTAATCTTGTGAGGAAATTGAGATGGAAATGGAAGCAGCTACACTACCTTGCTCTCGCCGGAGAACAGATGCGGCTGCAAAACCCTGCAGCAACTCAACCTCAGTCCAGCGAGGAGCTGCTCAGCAGAAGGCAAAAAAAAAGCTGCACAAAGGGGGACTCTGCGGTGAGGAAACAGCTGCGGCGTGAAGTAGTGTAATGAAATTCTTTGACACAAAAGGCATGTTAAATATTTGATGCATAAAGGAGAGAGATAACATGTAAGCAAAGCTCTTTAAATATACAGTGTGTCTTCTTCCAATGGGTACTATAATGATCACACAAGTTTGCAAGTTAAAAACGCCTTGCTTATTAATTAAAATTAAGACTAAAACCTATATTTTATTTTTTTTTTGTCTGTGAAAGTGACTGCAGCCTATCTATACCCTGGGTGTTGAATATGAAGATTTCGACTATCGGTTGGTTCAGGTGCTCGGTTCACGGGAGGCCGATGGACTTTTCCCAGCACGGCCATGCTCTGGTCTCGGAAGCAGGACTGCTGGAAGTCCCCACTTAGGTAATCCATGGTCTGCATCACATTATTCTGGCTGGATGGGCCAGCTCCAGCTCTGTAATGAGTTCCTCCTGCACAATCCAGCGGCGCTCCCGCTGGCTGTCCCCCGTGGAAAGGCATGGCGAGGTCCTGGGACCCAGAGCTGTCACTGTTGGGCGTGGGCAGAATGTTATTCCAGAGGGGCTGGAAATAGTGCCCATTGGTATATGGCAAAGGTCCCTGCAACCCGTTCACAGGCGGAGAAGGCGTAGGCTTCTCGATGGGGGGCTTCAAGCTGAAGGACTGGCCCATGCACAGTTCTTGAGGGTAGTTGGAGGTTTTGCCAGGGAAACTCTGCCCTGCAATCTCTCTCTGAGGGTGCTTCCCTGCGAGTCCAGCAGGCCCAGCAGCATCCCCACACATTTGCTGCAGATGTGCAAGCTGGTGCTGGTTCCACGCAACCGATTTGATTTCGTTCTGGTAGGCGGGTGGCACCCTGTTAATATTGACCATGGGCACATTAACAGAGGCAGGAGGAATAGCAGCAGCAGCATGGTCGACAGGGTTTACTACACAGGAAGGCATGGGTGTAGGGACATTGTGAGTAGATACCCTGGTACTTGCATTGATAAGCAGGTTGCGACTTATAGGGCTGGGGTTTGCAATCTGTCCCTCACACACTGAGGTAGTGCTAATGCCAGCTCTGGCCTGGCAGAACTGGTTAATCTGGTGCACAATGCTGCTCAGGTCCGGTGGCTGGTTCTGCTGCAGGGTGGCAGCCATAGAGAGGGGAATGGTTGAGGTAGACACGGTCACATTCGGCGGCGCGTCTGCATCCGGCATCTTTCTGCCTCCATGTAAACCCGGCTGCAGCAGCGGATTCGGGGGGTGCTGCAGGGTCTGGTGTGCCATGGTCTGAGGGTGCTGCAAGCCCTGCGGCTGCTGCATGTTCTGCGGGTGCGGCAGCGCCTGCGGGATCCCCTGAGGGTGCGGTAAGCTGGGTGGCTGTGGAATACCCTGAGGGTGCTGCGGGATGCTCTGGGGGTGCGGCAAAGTCTGTGCATGCTGGAGAGCCTGCTGGCGAGCGAGCGCCTGGGGGTGGGATAAAGTGCTTGGTGCAACATAGGGCGTGGAGGGGGGGTTCATCATCGCCTCCGGCAGCAGGCGCGCGCGCGTCCCGTCAAAGTCCTTGATGATTCCTTTCGCTGGGGATTTGACTATGGCCAGCAGGCCCGTTTTCGTGGTGGCCTGAGACGGGTAGGGGCTGTACCTCTGGCCCGAAGTATCGAGTCCGTTCACAGTACGGCGTATGTGTTTCCTCTGGGGAACCTTGACGCTGTTTGGAAAGATTTTTATAGTCAGTGGATTGTTGGCGACCTTCTTAGCATAAGCATCCAATTCTGCTGGGGTAGGATACTGTGCAGATCTCATTTTCTGTGTAGTGTCCCCTGCGGAGAAAGGAAATTCGTCAGTTCTGGCAAGCAAGGGATCAACCCCAGGGCAAGACAGTCGCACAACAAGGGTAAAAAATCTCCAAGGATTCAAGAGGCAAGGAAACTTCATCCTTGACCAGCGGGTCATGTAGCAGATACCTCATTCCCTTTATTACCTGGTGACCAACACAAGCCCCAGCTCAGCTTAACGCAAGACCTGCCCAGGGGAGCAAAACAAAACCGTGTTCTCATCAGAGTAGGTTTGCAGTTGGACAAAAACAGGTAACGTGTTATAAACATCAGATTGTCTCCAGCTGAAATATTCCTCACGGCTTGCTGGTTTTTATTCTCTTAATTTAAGATGCCTTCCCATAGCTCTTCAAACCATTCTCAGTATTTTTACCATGGAATTCAAAATCAGAAAGGCATGAATTAAACATGAAGCCCCTGTAATCCTGAGGTGGGAACCATAATATGGTGGGCTGACCCTGGCTGGGCACCAGGTGCCCCCAAAGCTGCTCTGTCACGCCCTTCCTCAGCTGGGCAGGGAAGAAGAAACACAGGATCAGAATAAGGAAGAGGAGATATCATTCACCAGCTACTGTCATGGGCAAAACAGACTCGGGGAAATTAGTTAATTTCCCAAGTAGGGTAATGAGAAATAAAACCAAATCTTGAAACCCCTCCCTTCTTCCCGGGCTCAACTTCACTCCTGACTTTCTCCACCTCCACAGCACAGGGAGATGGACACAGCTGTCTCACCATGGTCTTCCCCAAGGGCTGCATGGGAATCTCTGCTCCGGTGCCTGGAGCACCTTCTCCCCCTCCTTCTGCACTACCCTGGGGGTGTGTGCAGAGCTGTTCCTCTCACATATTCTCACTCCCCTCTCCAGCTGCAGTTGTGCAGGTTTTCCCCCTTCTTCAATCCGTTGTTCCAGCGGTGTGTCCATCCTGGAGCCAGCTGGGATTGGCTCCATCAGACATGGGGAAGTTTTTAAGCAGCTCCTGTATCCCCCCACCACCAAACCCTTGCCCTGCAAACCCAATCCACATCAAAGCAGCAGCTCAAGCCTCCTTTTACACCCCACTCCTTTCCTCGGTGCTGACATCTGAAAGCACTTGGAGTGTTCTTCTGTGCATTAGGAAGCTCTTGTCAGCCCAAGCTCAGCAAATGGAAGGAGGCTGATTATTTTAAGGCCTGCAATTATTTCTTCAGCTGACTTTTCAGGGTGGCACCTTGCTAAGGACAACATCCCCACATCACATGGCAAAATGATGTGATTACCTCGCAGGAAAACATGCTACTCCCCAGACAGAGACAAAAGGCTTCTGGAGACAGAGGTGTGGTTTCACTTCCTCTGACTTACCAGATACCTACCTGGCTCACAAGCTCCAACTGCTTCTGCAAAGAACTTCAGAAATTTAGGGAAATGCGTGTGTGTCTCTTGCCATAATCATATTCCAAGCAGAGAGTTGGGCTGCTTCCCACCACAGCTCTGCTGCCTAACTCCTATGGGACTCCTGCTGATTTTATAATCTTCAAATAATGGCTTGCAGCTTTGACAATCCAATTTAGCTTTTGCTTGATTTTTCCCCCCTCCTCACCTTGCAAACAGTTCACTGGAAAAAAATGCCCATCCCTTTTCCTGAAATTTTCAGCATTCCTGTACTATTTGCTGTACTGAGAGAACAGGGAAAGTGGCAGCCACCCAAGAACACCCCAGCCCCATATCTGGCCCTCAGACCCAAGGAAATTTAAATCTCCAGCAAAGAGCTTGCTGGAGATTCCCAGGCAAACAGCCCTTCCTCTCGAAAATCCACCTCTGATTCTTTCAAGCAAATTGCCTCCAAAAGATGAAAACTAGCCACTTCTCTCTTTGCATCCTGCAGCTTCCCGTTGTCACAGGTGAGGGAGAGCAGCTCTGCTCTAAGAGCTCTCACTTTCAGAAAAGAAAGGTCAGAAAATGGAAAACAGAATGGATACCAAAAGAAAGGTTAATTATAGAAGTATTAAAAATATCTTTTGTGAAACAAGAAGCTTTATGAGCAGTTTGTCTTCCATCTCTAGCACAGCTCGTTCCACGGCGCCAGTCCTACCTGTACTCCCTGTGCTGCCCAGACACTGGCACCTATCACCCCTTTCTCTTAATCAAAGGAAACAGTAACCCAAACATACTCTCTGTGCATATCCCTGGACCTGTCTCTGCAGGCAGGTGGTTTATATCTGCCCTTTTGAGCGAGCTGCTGTGCTCCTAACAGAGAGGAGAGCCTCCGAATGGCATTTGCCAGTATTACCTTGCCTCAAAAGCCAAGGCCTTCATGAACTCCCAACCTTTATTTTTAGCATTGCCCATGCTCATTAAGGTCTATTTCTTCCCCAAGACATGACCCTGGCAACTCCCCATGAACCAAAGAACCAAAGGACAAAGGACCCTGTACCCGTCTGTGTTACGGTTTCTGTTATTCTTGCAGACACTGTGACATTCTATTTTCAGATGAAAAATTAAGGAGACACTTTAAGACACCTTTGCCACTAAAATTTCCCAGCCTGGCTTATGTATCTATAGGTAAATCAGCGAATTAAATGTAAACACTAAACAGACACACTGAGTATCCTCTTATCCAATCATCTGTTTTTCTGTTACACAGAAGTTTCACGAAGCAGCTAAAACATGGATGTTTGAACAGGCTGCAGCCATCAGTCAGTCAGACACACCTCTACTCCCAAATCTGGAAGAACTTCCTCTGAGAGAAAATAACCCCTCAGTTAAACTTAAATGACACCCCAGCATCAAGTCTGGCATCCTACCAAAGGCAAACCACCTTCTAAATCCCTTGGATGGGATCTTCTGAACCCAACCACCATTCCAAACAGCACCTTGTTTATGCACAGGTAAGATGATGCTCCTTTTACTCCAGGCTAACTCAGCCATGTTACTCAGGCCTGAAGGTGATGTATTTCTGAGTGCCCCAATGTGCTTTGCTAGTAGTTCCATAGGCAAGATTCCATGACTGTAATAATTAAGGCAGTAAAATATTACGAGAAAGGCATTACACAGTGAGCAAGAATCTGAATATCCCATACAAATACCCTACAAACCAATAAAGAACAATTAGTTCTGGTAACTAAGTGAATGGAAAACCTGCTAGAATAGTCTGAAAGAAAATGCTGGTATTGAAATATCATCATTTGTGTGCAAGAGCAAGAATTCCAGATCAAGCCATAATAAAATGATGAGGCAACTGCAGAGGAAGAAGCTTCATTAGGAAAACAATGGGATGAGCTCCAGGAAGCTCCCTAATGGTGAATACAAGGCAGAATACTTTTATTTAGAAGTAATTATTTCATGTTTATTATAAGGCAAAGCTGAGCATATGAGCAACTACCCCAATAAACTGGTGAGCTGCAAGTTCACAACTCCTGCTAATCCTGTGGCAGCAGATTCGTCTGGCCACACTCCTGGTCTCACCACTGGAGCTATTTTTGTCATGGAATGAGACAGATTTCCCTGCCTCACCTCAGCACTAATGGAACATCTTTTAAGTGCATTTCACATTAAGACTTTAAAACCCACTGCTTTTTAAAGCTGCCTATGGTTAAATTTTCATTATCATTAAACAAAACACAAACAGGCCTTCAGGACTGCTACCCTAATGAGAGCTCCTGCACTGGGACAAGCCAGAACCAGATGTGTCCACCTTCTGCATAAAACCCTCAATTTCAGCTGTTCCTCTAAAGACTTTACAGAAAGAACCCTCCCAAAAAGACTCAGTTTAGCTGACGATCCCATATTCAGCTCAAACTCCTCTTCTCTGATGTCCCCTCCCAACAAAATACTTCCTAAGGAGCACTTTTCACTTGATTTTATACCACTGTCACAGAAAAACGACCTTTTTTTCTCCCCAGAAGGTTTGGCACTGCTGCTATGTCCAACAGCTGCTGCAGACACAGCCAGAACAATCTTGCCTCAAATATCCCAACGAACCAGTCAGGTTTATACTGGAGTCACTGGGAGGAAGGAGAGACTATCGATATGGGGCCAGTGAGAAATCCCCTGTGTGGAAAAGGATGTCCACGGTTAGCCTGAACTCAGGCTGGAATTCAACAAAAAAATACTGAAATTGGAAGTCCTTTAGTCATCAGTTTCTAAAGGAAAAAATATTTGCATATTAATCTACCAAACTCCTACTGCACGGACCACTTGTAAGAACAAGTGCCTTACTAGAGAGTGAATACAGAAAAAAAGGTAATTGAGCTAATACGGATTTTAAAGCACTAATAAAAAGTCTGATCCAGAAAACTACACTTAAAAATTATTAATACAAACACTGCAAGTCTGAAGAAAGGCAATCCTGGGGAGTTCTGTGCCTTTTATTAACAGCAACACCACTATTATTACAGCCTGCTTCCACCCCCCATCAAAAGTCACAAGTCACTGTTCATTAAAAAATGCTCATTAACTCAGCTCTGCCCTGGCCAGGGGCTGGGCTACTCATGCATCTCCAGCAGAATAGAAATGCACCAATTAATCATGCCCACATCTGCAGCGGGGCTGAGCGAGGTCTGTACCAGCAGCCTCATCTTCCATATAAATCAGAACAAACCCAACAGCTGAGCATTACCACTGCCAGCCCGTGCCTGCCAGCTACTTTATGTCCTAAATTCTTTGAAATGCAGTTCCCAAAGCTCTTCACTGAGCAGGACACAGCAATGCTTTCAGCACATGGATCTGCAGATCTCCAAGAAACAGCATCAGGTACCATCAGGTGAGGAAAACTGCCCAACATACCAGCATGTTGCCTTGTAAAGCTGTAATTAGCAAATACCTGATTTATGCACAGCTGCCCTCACATGAACCTCAACATTTTTCTTTCAGAACTAAGCTCTGACAAAGAAATCTCACGCAATGCACAGACCTGGGCACGTCCTCACCCCACAGGCTGTCAGCAACGCTCACACTGGAAATAAGAAAGAGAAAGGAGGGGATGGCCAACCTGACACCATCACCAGTCCTTTGGTGAGTGAAGATTTTTATTGTTGCTGAATGTCATTACAATTACCAAGTCCATGGAATCAGCACAAGTGCTGTGGGGGAGAGCTCAGGTGTGTATGTGAACCGTGTCAGTCACTTCTGTCAGGACCACGACCATGAGCAGGTCACCCTTAAGTGCAAAATTATCTTCCCTATTTATTTTCTGTAGCATCAGAAGCCTCACCCGATGAACAATTTAGCTACAAGTGGACTGTAAATCACTTGGGTTTAAAAAGCAACGAGTGCATCAGCAAACTGAGATCTCCCAATGCACATTTCAAACATGAGAGACAGGTCACAGCCCTAAGAACCAAGTACACAGACCTTACATAGAAACCTTGGCATTTCTGAAATTTCAGCTGAACAATCAATGTGCTATTTCAGTGATAACAAGGAGAGACAGAGTAAGAGTTAAAAAAAACTCTATTCAGTAAACTTACATTCCAAGCACAAGTTGTTCTTAAAAATACCAGTACAACTATGAAAAAAAAATGACTGAAGTTATCAAAAAAGAATTATCAGAGCACTCTGCAGACATATTTTCAGAAGCACCAAAGAGACATCAGAAAGAAGATGGAAACTTTGAACTTTAGTAATTTGGGCTACCTCACTAATATTTGCAGTATAAGCCCCAGGTATGTAGAGCAAGAGCTGCTGACCTCAAAAGGTTTGCATTAGACTGATCCAACTTTTATTGGTGTCTACGAGTAATTGCACGAAGGGAAGCAAAAAAGACTGAGGAAAAAGTTGTGCTGAGAAGCAAATCAGCTGGCACACTTTTAGCACAAAACCTTTTCAGCAGAGAGGCACGAATCTCACAGGAACCTCACTTGCTGCATCCTGCTGTGGTTAAAATTAACCTCTGCAGAGCCAGGAACAGAGGAGCTGCACACATGTGAACCTCTACAGCCATTTCTCAGAGCCTTTATTGACAGATGCCTTGAAGGCATAACAGAAGAAAGACTCTACATTAAATAGTTTTTCCACTGAATCCTAAATGTTTGTATCACAGCGGTACCAGAGCCAGATTTAACAGTTAACCACATCCTGCAGACAAAACATCACTCACATTTCTGAAGTCCAGTGTTCATCTGCGTGTAAGAAAGAAGCTGAAAGGAGAGGTCGCCTGGTCCTGGCAGACAGGCCAGCATGGCAGACAGGCACTAACACAACATGGGGCATTCACTCCTCTGCACACTGCAACAACAGAGAGACAATTCAAAGTTATAATACAAGGAGGAACAGAGAAAAGAAAGCGGCAAAGAGCCATCCCTGGGTGAAGGCCTGACCAAGCACAGATGCGCAACCGCTGCTCCGGTCCTGACTGCATCTCCGAACGGCAACGGAAATACTTCAAGAACTGGGTCATCTGCAGGGTTAAAACCAAAATAGCTGCCTCACTCTCCTCTGCTGCTTGACACACAGAGAATAATCCATAGCTCTGTCCTCACATTTCAAAGGTGGTTGTTATGAATGGTAAAGAAACCACCATCACTCATTTCACTGTGTTGAAATGCACTGGTATCCACCACGGCAACTTCTCTGGAGAAACCCTGTCAACTGCTCTTTTGCATTTAACAAAAAGGCATGGCATGCATAAATTGAAGGCAAAGTATGCAGCACTCTGCCTTGTGGCAAGATTAAGCTGCATGCTACAGCTTGTAATTTCTGTGGTCCATTAGGCTGAAAGATGAATGGCTACAACTTCCTTCATTTCAGCAAAGACTCGCTAACCCGAGCTGCTGTGGGGCAGGTAACAGCAAGATATGCACAAAGGGGCTGCAGAGGTGCCACCATCCTCTTCTGTTTGGTCCAGCATTTAAGAAATCAAACCTCGAAATGGAGCACTAACACTCTTTGCATATAAACATGGCACAACTCCCCTCAAATCCCACCAAAGAGGGATCCTAGCAACAAGGCTAACTGGGGCTCAAAGTGTCCAACGTTACTAAAATTATAGATTTAAGCTGGAACAAGATCTCTAGAGGTCATCTGATCCAAGCCCCTGATCAAATCCTCCTGGCTGCAGCGCTTTAGGAAGTTCTGGGAAACAGGGTGACAGAACCAAGCTGGAGAAATCAGTAGATTTTTTTCTCCTTGTCCAGATGTCCACAAGCATCAGTGCTGCTATACAGGGTAAAACACCTAAGGAGCAGCTAGAAAGGCTATGGGATTTGTTATATGACCTCCAAAACATGGGAAGAGTTGAAGGATTCAAGACTTGTAAGCTGATTTAGTTTCAGTCATTGTTTCACAAACCCCAATTAAAACAACTGGGGAGGCATTCAGAGATCAAAAGGGGGGGGGAAGGAGAAAGCTCCAGCCCAGACATGAGAAGCCACATCCGCCAAAACCTCTCAGAGGCCACTTCTGAAAGAGTCTCACTGCTGAGACGGCACAAACAATGCGATGACAGCGATGTGACACCGTCAGCACCGCCACTTTCATGCTCCAGAAACCTCCAACAGCAGATTTCTGCAGAGAACTTTTAAAGACTTGAATGCAAAACCTCACCTCAGACCACCAGCACAGGTCAGACTGCCCATGGAACGCTGGCACCAACGCTGTGAACAGCGTGGACCCTAAGCTTTCCTGCAGCACAGCAATTACTCACTGTGTACAGCTCATTAACTCCATGTTTATGCATCTCCTCAGCTCAACATGCAAAGGTTGATTAAACCAACGGCCAAGAAATCTCATACAAATATTAATTTATGAGAGCTTCTGCATCTTCACTGAGCGAGTGCTGCCCACAGCTGACCGAGAGCAGCTGAGTGAGCCTGCTGGGTGCCACTGTGACTAACAAAAATAGTTTTGGGCACTGAATGTCAGTCTGACAAGGCAGGCTGCTGCCCATTCACCCTTCCCACGCAGAGTAACACAGACCTGGTGCCGTGAGAAATGCACACACCACCTCACCAAGGTGCAGGGCTGACAGCACAACCACCAACAGAGCACGTTTTTATCGCTCTCCATTTCATTCCTAGGAAACAGCAACAACCTGCACTGCCCAAAGTCCAAGATACGCAAAACCTTGTAAAATAAACCGAAACCTGGATTTTCTTCTGATTCTCTGAAGGAGATGGAATTCTCGGAGTCTTTCAGAAATGGTGACTGAAGACCTGTCACATCCACAACATCAAGGAACTGCTTGAGGAAATGAAAAGTTGCTCAACCTTTATAGATGAGATTCAGTCGTGACTGTGGGTACGCAACATTCAGTGGAACTTTGCAAACAGCCTGTGGGCAGCAGTTCCCAAATCATGTCCAGCAAGACCAAAAAGGCGAAACAAGAATCCAGCTCCTTTTAATCAGAAGACAAAACCACTGTGAGTTGTCAGAGCTTTACCTGAGTAAGCAACAGAAACACCCACAGTCAGCAAGAAAAAAATAATAATTGTATTTTCCTTTTTTCCTCATTTCATCAACTTCAGAGAGCTGGCACAAACAAGACCTATTTCTCAGTGAAAAGCAGACAAACAAAATTAAGAGCCTTCACTGTAGACAGAAAAACAGATCACACTATTCCCATATTCATCTGAGCATCCACCTTTTACTCCAGTAGCGTTTGACGCCAACCAAGGATTCACTTCCCGTCCCTGCAGGCCTGAAGGAGGTCGGTGTCTAAAACATTATTTAATTGATGGCAAGTTTGCGTGCAGCCCTGAAAGAGCACAGCCGTGCTCTGACTGAGGGAGCAGCACTTCTGGCAGCAAGATGTGGGGAGGGTTTGCTCACCTGCTCCATCATTAACGCTCATTAGAGCCTGAACTGTGACGCTCTCAGAAAGCCTCTTGCTGAAGTGCCCCAGCGAGGTGCACACAGCAATAAACAGGATAATGGCACATTAGGAGAGAGAACAAGTGATTAGGAGTGGTCACAGCATTCACCTCGGAATAGCCAGGCTCCTGCTACATGACAGCAGTGCTTCCTTGAAGGTCAAAACATGTATTTACAGAAGCCTTAGCTCCAGTATGGAGAGCAATGCTTTAGAGAGAGCTATAAAGGCAAGTTGTTCCCGCAGGCAGATAATCGTTTTAGGTAATGCCAAAGGTTCATAAAAGACTGGGGCGGCAATAATAATTTTAAAGGAAATATTGGACTTACAAAAAATAGTTTGAAGTGGAAGCCTAAAATCGCTCTTTTAGCTTGATTTGCAGTAAACAAATTGATGACATCTAGGTCACTGGTGAGCATTAGAAAAAGAAACTCAGACTTGTATAGAAGTGCTGACCATAACTCCATGAATTTCTTATTATAATTAAAATCCTGCTTCAGTTTTTCTTCTCTGTGATACCAATACTGGTTTTCATAATTGAGATCTCAGTATTTGAAAACAAATGCATTTGAAATATCTTGACAAGCACCCCAATCATTCTTTCTATTTAGAAATTAATTAACATTTATTCCCTTCAAGATACTCAGCCCCTGACTACTACTTTCTGACCTGACTCTTCCCCAGCATGAGCTGGCACGGACAACTCCAACTCACCACCAGCTAAAATGAACTGAAATCCCTGGCATGGGCTGTATTTGGGATTGAGGTGAGCACTACTGGCTGTCTCAGGATTGGCAGCTGGGTCCATCAGCCCCTCCTGCTTGGGTTTATTCCTTCTACTTAGTCCAGAGAAGGAGATGAACTGAACTTGGCATATCAGGACTTCTCACCAGCAGATCTGGCTCCACGGTGGCGACCTGTGTGGGCACCAGCACCTGCAAAGCTCCAGCCCCCCCAAGAATGAATGGTGTGCTGCTGGGGGAACTGGAATGGAGAGGGTTTTGCACTGTACCAGGGTCAGTCACACTGTCATCTAAACCAGCCAGCTGCAAACTGGAGAGTGATCTGACCAGTAGGCTGTGGCACCCAGCCATGGAGGGCTGTGAACCATGAAACCTTCAGTTTTTAAATTGCATTTTAAACAGATTCTGTACACTGCCAAACGCAGCACAACGAGCTCTGTCTTGAAAAAAAAAAAATATATATATATAAAAGATAAAGCATATTTCTAGAGGAAAACAATCATTAGATAGGAATAAATAAATAAATACCTCTCTTTGAAGTGATTTTAATCTAATCTGGCTGCGGGATATAATCTTAACAGCACACGTACTGCAGGATGCTCCACAAAATAGCAGGTTTAGACATGTGAACAGATTTTTTTTCTCCTAAGATTTATTAATAATTAAATCAAAGTATGCTAAGCTTAAGAGGGATTTGCAGTGCTTGGGATTTTGGGGTAATTGGCACATCCTCACAACGACTATTACATTCAGCCTTACTTGCATATCAGGATGTTTTTGGTCCAGGCAGCAGTGACCTCTGTCACCACAAGGCTCACCAGGATGGAAGAACTCACATCCAACCACTGCCAAGGGACACCCCAGGGAGGGCTGATTCCTGAGAGCTAGGAATCAGTTCCAGTAGAACCTACCACAATATTGCCTTTCTTGACTTAAAAATGTATCATTTTCTGAATTATATTCAACCTTTAGTATTTATTGCCTCTGTGCTTCTCAGACCAGGGGGTACTTTTACAACCCAGAGTAAAATCTAGGTGTAAAGCAACTACTAGGAGATCTCTAACACAGTTTTATCATCACATAAATGGGCCACATATACGGTTATTGCCAAGTTTTTAGATACACCCACCTCTGAAGCTCGTGAGAGGCCTTACAGGGTGAGAACACAAAGGAAACAACTCCCCACAAACCACCCCTGGCCACCGAAACATGGGAAACTGAGCTGGTTTAGAGGAAAGCAAGCTGGTGAAGTCCAAAGTTAGGTTCCTGAAAGTAAACACGCATGTCTGAAATTCCACGATTAACTGCGGGCTTGTTCACAAACCCCGAGGCCAGGAGGAAGCGGGAGCATCCACCCACACATAAAAGAAAAAGCTCCAAACTATTCCAAGTTTCCAGCACCCTGGGGTCCCGAAAGCTGCTGTGTGAGGGTTGTTAAAAGCTCGTGGCTGCTATGCTTTGCTTCTCCTCTGTTCCTTAGCCACAAGGTAGTTCCATGAAGTTCCATATCCACCGGGAAGTTCCAGAGCGACCGGCGGGATTTACGGCAACCCCCCGAGCGCACGCAGCACATGCCAAGTTCAGAACACATAAATGCTGCAGGCAACAACAAAAACTAACCGGGGTTGGGAAGTTTCTTTGGTACAAATGTCTGCTACAGCTTGCCAGGAAACGTAATTGAATCCAGGCCAATTTTCATGCTCCGAGGGAAACTCAGTGTCTCATTTACCCCCCGGCAGGCTGCTCAACACCAAAGAGAATAATTCTTTTTCCCTCTCCCAATGTAACCTAAAATGTAGGGGTTTCAAAGACTTGTTCATGTCAACGGCAGACATTGAACCCTCCTGCCAAGCTCAGCATTCAATACAGCTCCTTCCAGGCAGCCATGCAATGCTTGACAGCGTCTAGACCCATCCTGCAGGCTTCCTGCCTTTTTCCAGCTCTAAAACTGCCCTTTATTCTTGGGCACTTACCAGAATGGTCCTTTCCCAGGACTGCTGAAGAGCCAGAGACAAATCTTAGCGTTTCCTGGAAGAAAATTACCAAACTAGCACTGTATTCATCACCGGCTGGTATCACATCCTCTTAACGCTTTATAAATGGAAAACTGCAAAACAGTGGGCAGAGAAGTTGCCCTCTGAAATGGCAATAAATCACAATAGCATCGACTGGACTTGGGGATAAATAGATAGGAAACTGAACAATAGAAAGTCGCCGTTTGTAGCACGGGGAGTGCTCTGTCAGCACCTGCCAGCACAGGACCTTTGGCTTTCTGCATTCAGGTGGACCTTTTGTGGAGCCCTTGCAACAGCTTCGATCAAAATCAATTTTTGCTTCTTGCCATTTAATTAATTATGATTTTGCTTGTAAACCACGTCACCTTTTAGGCTGACCTCCATCTATAATGTTACTCAGGCAACAAAATTAGTTCTGTGGGGAAGGCAGAGAGAATTTAAATGCTGCCATAGCACAGCTCTGCTCCTCTCTCGGAGCTGGGATGGCAACGCCCAACAGGGAAGAAAAGGAAGCAGCTTTGGGATAACAGCACTTAAATGGAATATTGTTCATATCACACTCCTCATGCCCGAGGGCTACTACTGAAGGCTTCTAGGTGAGCAATTTGGAACAGGATGCAGTGCACTAAAAAAAGCCAGGGAGGCGGCTCTCGGCTCTCAGGTGCAGCCACGTGTGACATCAGCTCCATCAGACTCACTCCTCGGATAAAGCAGCAGCCAGCTCAAGGTTATGATCTTAAGAGTTTAAAAAACCTTTTTTTAGGTCTGTCCCAAGAGATTATTTTAAAACACAGTACTACGCATCTGCCGAGGAGTAGAACAGTTGGCTTTAATTGTAAGATGGATTTTTACATAGCTTCTGACCTTTCATCTAATTGAGGCCTGAAGAAGGAAAAAAAGAGGAAAAGCTATACGTCACTTCAGTTATTAAAATTCATCAAGCTCAGACTTTAGCCTTGGGATAACCACAGCCAAAAAATTGACTTGCAAGTAATTATCACTGCTATCTGCAATAAAAGTTAATTGGACATAATTGAACTAAAGCCCTAATCTGAATGAAGCTGTTGCTGGCAAGAAGCCTGCTCCTGCCTGCACTCTGCAAATGGAACTGCTAGCAGGAAAATGGACAAACACGAGGCTGCTTTACAGTCTGCCCACTGCAAATCAGAGCAGTTCTGCAAACAGCTCGTTAGCTGGGCCAAGATAAAGCCATTATGAGGGCCGGTCCTCACCAAACACACCCTTCAACTACACCCAAACAGGGCGATGGCGCAGAGTTTCAAGAAACAAGTTTCAGTTTTATAGACCTCTTAATTACAGGCACTGAAACATAAGATTCACGTCACCAGACGCTGGTTTTATCACCCCGAACGCTGTCAATACCAGTACAAATAATGTACTTTTTGAGCACGTGAAGATACCGACTCAAAAGGTTTTCAGTGCTGATAATTTACCACCTTCATGCAGTTCAATAGCCTTTCCTGTTGTAGGACCAGCTTCTTTCATCTCTGCAGCAGAGCAGACAATTAGCTGCTTTCTGTGCTCAGCCCATGCAGGTGGCTGGGGGAAGGGAGCGTTCAACTCAATTCCTGCTGATTCGTCCATTTATATTTTGCATTTTTGTTAACTAACAGACCAGAAAGCGGTCGTCAAACCCCATGCTACTCCAGAACTTCTTTACAATTTTAATTATTAACACTCTGTCCTTCACCAAAGCATATCAAAGCACTTAACAAACATTACTGAAGCCACATAACCACTCTGACACGGGCAAAAATTGCACACAACTCCTTTTACAGCTGGCTTCAGTTTTTTTGACCATATTTATGTTAGAACAGTGGTCTCCTGATGATGGACTGGTCTATAACAAGAGAGATGGAGGGAAGTATCTGGCTCACCACAGGTTCCTGACATAATTTTGGAGGCATTTAATCACCTGACACAACGGTCACTCTTTGTTTAAAGGACAGCAGTAGGTCACAGTTTTCTACCACTGAAGACTGTGAAGACAAATGAAACTGCAGAGCATTTAACACCACCCTGACCTCTCAGATCAGGCTTACAAGGTCATAGTCTGGGCAGTCTCCTGGGGACAAATGGACACAGATCACCTTTCCCTGTCCTGAGCACCACTTGCTCACACCTGCTCCTCTGCATCTTCACAGCTCAGAACAGAACTTCTCAGCTCAAGAAAGCTGCAACGAAGAACCAGTGACATCAATTCCCTTTCATGACCCAAATCAGTGGCTTACTTTACTTTGCTCAAAGCCCTCACCTCTTTTTAAGAGTATTTTTAGATTTAACTCTGTATTCTGCAACGTGCCAGGAGCTGACAGACAACACAGGCATAAAGTAGGTCTTGCCAGGTGTTGCAGGCCACTCCTAAGGTGAAGGAAAGATGTAGAAAAGACAAGTCAGGACGATTACAGGGCCTGGCCAAAGCTTCAAATGAGGATTTCTGGCTGTGCTTGAAACACAAATACTAGTGGTCAGTTGTGAGACAGATGAGACACTACTTTTACCATGGGAACATATGCAAGAAATAGGAAAATCGACCTGCCTGAAGTCAAAAGCAATTTGAATAACTTTGTATCTGCCTCCTCTCAATTTTCACTACACTAAAGCACTCTGACCTTTAATTAATTTCCTTTCTCCTTTTATATGGTAACTTCCAACTTCAAATTTTTCATACTGTACTGGTGGGAAACAGGGATGAAGTCACAGCCTGGTATGTATCTTAGCTATGTTCATGGGTGCATATGGCTCCATGGATATTTGGGGAGGGAGCAAAGGATGCTACAGCTGAACCACAGCAGTTAAGAGCACAGGACAGGCAAACACAGCATTGTCATCAAAATAACTTGCCCTGGATATCGGGCTTACATTTTTGCTTTCAAAATGCAAAACAGACTCCCTACCCACTGCTGTAACATTCACAAAAGATCCCATTTTCTTCAACAAGATACTGTCAGGCACAAACAAACATTCCTTCCTCCAAAGCACCCATTATCCTCGGGGCAAACTAAACGCAACTTCTTCCTACATGCTGGAGCAGCATCTCCGACATCACAGCAGCTCTGAAATATGGAACAAGACTTAAAGACACGAGCGTGCCTGTTCTCATGAGAACATGAGGGAAAATTAAGGTTAGTTTGAGATGACTTCTATCCAAAGGAAACCCAGAACAGCCCAGCCTCTACCAAACTACAGGATGCTGCTCACACATACCCCAGTGGACGTACCATGCACTCCCACCAACAGACATTCTCCATCCTTTATGCAATTTCCTTCTGCCTTCAAGTGATAAGAAACCAAAATACACACTGACCCCTTTCCCATAGGGGACAGCCTGCAGTTATAACCTCAACATCCTCAGCAGGAACAGGGTTATGGGCAGCTTTCCTACGTGTTCCATGTGTGGGAGAAGCACGAGGTTATAATTCTGGGCTTTACTTCACCACACAGGACATGCAAGAATTGTGAGTTTCCTCATGCCACTCTTGGGCAGAATTCCTCCCTCTCAGCTTTCTTGCTTTCCCAGATCTGAAAAGGAAGTTTTTCTTAGGTAAAGCTGCCTAGGCAAAAAGGAAAGGAAACATGAAACAGTTCCCTCTCCTGTGGCTGCTTTACAAAGATCACCATTTTCACCATTATCTCCTCTCACTCCACACTTACTCTGTAAAAGCCCTGAATTAAAGCCTTAATCATGACTTATAGAAATCCTTGCGGCTGCACATGACAGAAGGAAAACAGTTCTTCCTTCTAAAATATCATTACAAGTTACAGATTATGACAGTTCCTGAGTAGGAAAGCAGCTATCTTCCTCTGTTTATTACAAGCTGATTATTAAAAAAAAAATAAAAAATCAGAGCTAACTTGAACAAATTTTACCTCTATTCAATAGACAAACAACAGAGCAGACTTTTGTTAGCTATTGAAAAATATGTTTGGAGTCCTGTTTTAAAAATAGATCCACTTGAAAATGAGAAATATTTGCAAATAAGATGAGGCAGAATGCATTATACTTTATAACAAAAGAAAAACTGAACTTGTATATAAAGGAATAAAAATAGGAAGTGACTCACTTTTGGACCAGGTGTGCTGGTGGTGTGTGAACATGGGCTCACGGGGAGGATGTATTTTGGTTTGCATTGGTCATGCATGTGAACCATTCTGACCTGTACAATGACACTGACAGTTCGGTTTAGTATTTATGTCTCTAGACGCTGAATTATGGTCCCACACGGGGCGGAATTTTAACAGCCCATTTACAAAGCCAGCAGTGAAAAATACATTTTTAAGATCCAAAACTGGAGATCTCTGTCTGATTGTGCACAGCGGCAGAGCTTCCTGCTGGACCACGAACACATCAGCTCTTGGATACACATCTTATCATTCGTAAGGGCAAGATAAGACCTCCTTCTGTAGTTGGAGATACTGTGCAGCCAGCTGCAAAGATGAAAAGCATTTTAAGAACCTCAAACAGAAGCTGCAACACACGTACAAAACACCCACCAGCAGAAAATAGAAGCCATCAAGTGAATACCAAAGAGCTGGACCAGACACTTGGGATGGTGTTTTCCTGTCAACCTTCTCCACGAGGTGCTGGTGTCCTGCTGGTTTGTCCTGACACAGACCTAATGTCCTTATCAATCTCCCAGGAAACTCAAAGGCCACCTTGTAACAACTCCACAGAAGAAAGGACAAGAAATAAATTAGCTGTGAGCTACTGTAAAAAGTCTCTGCTATTCTCACTGCTTTCCTGAGAAGCATGAAAAACGGCCACTTGCACAGCTGGCAGTTCAAAACAGCCACAAGCAAAGCAACATGAATGTGCAAGGTGCCTTCAAAGCCTCTGCACACCACAAGCACCAGAGGTTTTTGTCTGAAGACCTGATAAAACACTTCAGCACAATCTCATGTGATTCCTTGAGCAGCTGCCAACACACCACCTTTACCTGAAGTTTATATTCATGAAAGATTTATTTTTTCACAGAAAGTTTTACTGACTACAGAATGTTTTTGTTTGCTTTTGTGCATCTTTGCTCCTCTGCACTTGCCTTTCCCTTTTAAAAAAACACAAAACCCAACACACACAGAGCAATAAATAAATTGCATGGGCAAGGACACAGAGGGAGCTGAAACTGTACCACAGGCAGGGAGATCCCTTTGCATGGCAAACACAACGTGGCTGTGTGGGAGAACACTGCTGCTGCAGCGGGCACCTCAACAGCAGACAGAGCACAAAGGTGAGCTCCTGGTAACCCATCTCCAACAGCCCGGACCTCTACTGTGCAGCTCCCACTAAAAGTATCCCCAGGTTTTAATTTCCAATTTGTCTTCCCAGCCACGGAATTGCTACAGTCAACAAATCCAAAAAGGTAAATTTTTCTACCTTCAATTAACCGCATTAGTAGTGTTTATAACTACGTGATTGATAAATGCTCTACAGAAGCTGTAATTAATGTATTTTTTCCTTGGAACACACACCAAACCCCTTGGCGCTCCGACACTTAATGAAAAGCAATTTATCAACTTGCTTTGAACAGCTGAATGTGACTCCTTAATGCAGAGAAGTAACACACTTTGCTTTAAGCACCACCACTCCAAGAAAAGGAATGCGCACCGCGACATTCCGAATGCCATCGGACGCGGCTGGGATTTTGATCGGGATGACAGCGACCAGAGCGCTCATCTCCCTGGGTATGATTCAGCCTGGCTTAACTGGGATCCTTTCCTCCCGGGATGCAGTCGAGCAGGAGATTTGTGCAGATGTGCTTTAGCAGGATGGGGGATCGGGAACGCCTCTTCAGGACGCGGGACAAAGTTCCAAATTCTCCCATGCCTGGCACGCGCACGGGAAGCAGCAGCTCTGAGTGTTCAGCCTGGACATGTGTTCAGCTGTTCACAAAGCAGACAAAAATAAAGTGCTTACAGAGTGTTTGAATGCTAATTTCTCAAACTGAGCGTTGTTTTGTATAGTTGACATATGCAAAAGAAAAAAAAAAAGAAAAAAAAAAAAAAAGAGGAGAAAAAGAAGCATTTAGGAGGAAAAGTCTGACATCACAGAATATTTTATGTTGGTATTAACCACCAGAGGGGATTAACCAATCTTCAAAGCCTAAAATCTAAACTCTCATTTCTGGGAGTATAGGCTAGAGATTTCCAGTATAGGAACTGGTCTGTACTCCATGTGGCAGACTGAACGTAAGGATTACATATTTCCATTGCACACACAAGTCTGTTTCCCATTCCTGCAGGGTCCTGCTCTCTTCCATTTGTCTTTTGATGCAGATAAAAGCTAATGCAGATTGCAACTGCTGATACAGAGAAAGGCGCAAGACACAGCGAGCCTTTGGACTAAGGAAAAAAGGGACTCAGGTCCAGACTGCTCAAGCACGTCAAGAGATTGTCTTTGAAAATATAAAACTAGAAATGAAAGCGCTGCGTTTTTATTTGATTTGATCAAAGAGACTAGAAAGGAGGGGGAAAAAAAATCACATCTTATAGATGCAGGGTAGCATTTAACTACTTCACACACGATGTGGGACCAGCTGATCTCATACAGATATGAATTTGGAGAAAAAACAAAGAGGCAAAGTCACTCCAGCTCTGCAGACACTGCCTGCACAGATCACTGCTTCAGGCTCTGCAAAGAGCAACAGGAACCTGGTTTCAAAGCCAGAAAGCCACTGGAAGCACATACCCAACCCTTGCCACGGGCACAGGCTTCCAGTCTCCAGTGAAGAGCAGAGCAGTGAGCTCCTGTCAAATCACAGAAAATAGACTCCGAATGTAACGGCTACTTGAATAAATCACAGATGACTCCCTGTTCCAGTGCTCTGACTGTGGGAAAGCAGCACACCGTGGCAATCTTCCCAAGGAGGGCTCTGGACTGCATGCTGCAAAGGGACAAGACTGAAATTCTTGAAAGGAGCATTTGCTCCAGCACGTGCTTGGCACCAGGGGAACGAGGCTCTGCAGAAGTACAAATGGCACTACAGGTAGCAGCTCTGCAGATCCCAAATTGCAGCATGGAAAAAACAGATACCTATCGCTGCCACATTCCCTAAGAGAACAGATTTTAAGTATCTGCTCATGGAAATTTCTAACTGCAGAAGGGGAAGCATTTAGATTGCCTCTGGGCTGAAATCATCTAGATCTTTGCCTTTCACTAAGAGTTAAGCAGAAGTCATTTTAACGAGGCAGGCAGACAACAGTCTTGCACAGGAGATCAAAAAGCTCTCCAGATGTTTATTTTAAATGAAATTCAGAAGCCAGTATAAGCCAGATTTTAAACACTGAATAATCCTTACCATAATTTGCATGAGAAAAACAGGCAAAAGGTTCCATCCTACTGCTCTGAAACTCTCCAGGAACATGCAGGGTTGGATTTTGTTCCCAGACTCTCGAGATAAGAATCTGAAATATGAACAACCCCACACTGCAATCTGATGGCTGTTAAGAATGTTTTTCTCCTGTGCTATACACTTGGATGCCCAACACATACACACAGGGGCATCCCATGCAAAGGAAGTCTCTGGCCTTCCTCACCAAGACTGTGCAAAATTATGGATTGAAAAGTGACTAAAAATGTCAGTCCTAAATCTTAAACTTCTCCTCTAGCTATTTTCACTGAATGCCTCCTGATTGTGCAAAAGCAGAATGTTCAGGCATCAATCTAAGTAGTTTGGGTGTTACACTGACAATGTCTCTGGAGAGGGGAAGAGAAGAGAGGACAGATTTCCAATAGCTCAGACACTTCCCTGGAAGCAAAGCTGCTACACAGCAAAGGAGATAAATAAAGAGGGAAAGTAACACGCCAGAGAACTTTCACCAAGGTCATGTCAGGATGCTGAACACTCCCCATCTGCAGGGGAAGATTTAGATGCCTGTTCCACCACACATATCCACTCCCCTGTTGGCAACAACAGCCCTCATTAAACCAAACCGGTTCTAGCCATGAAAGAAAGGACATCGGGAAGATGATATTAGCTAACAAATGCAAAAGGAAAACCCAACAGAGGCAGTTCTGGATGGGTGCCTTCTGCAGCAAAATACAGCCCCATGGCATGTGCAGAGAGCCCCTGCATGACCTGGGAATGGGCAACACAGGTTATCCCAGCCAAAAGGATGGACAGCTCGGCTCTGATCAATGCTAACAGCTCTTGGCTCACAGCAGAGAGGAGATTTCATACCCATTCACCCAGAGCAGAACAGGGATCCCATCAGGAACAGGAGCTTTTGGGACTTTGACGCTGCACAGGGTGACCTACAGGTTGCAGCTCCTCCTTGTTTTGCAGTCAGGGCTGTGGACATGTGGCAGAGCCCTGCAGACAGACCCTACCATGAAACAACAGCCCTACCCCCCAAATATTGTATCAGTTACTGCTGTGCCCTTAACAAGAGTGTTTCTTGCCCATTTCAGCAATCTGAAAGACACGCTGGGCAAAATTTCAAGCTATGACAAAGTGATCTTATCACTTCTGTGCTGTTCTCGCTACACAAGCCCCTGATTCAGCAGCACGTAATAAAATCTTCATTTGCATGAAAAGCACTCTCTGATCACAAAGTCTTCTGTTCGACAGCCCTCTTCCCATCCACAGCATAAAGATGCAAGCACCACTGTCATTTTGCCTGTGACTGAGGTGGAATATTTTATTTATGTTTTATTTTGAGAGGCTCTCAATGTTTTAATGCCATCTTTTCCTAAAAAAAACCAAAAAACCAATAGTATTTTTGAGTAACACAAAAGCTGCACACATCCCAACTACGCAAGCACTGTGAAGTTCACTCAGTATGCTCACACCTGTATTTTTAATAAACTGTGTCATGTGAAGGACATTTCATATCAGCACAAGGTGACCATGAACAATTGTAAAATGCCTTTTGTATTCAACAAGTCCAGCCATTTCCAGTTTGCCTTTAGAGTGCTTGGTGTCATGACACACATAGCACTCAGAGGATGTATTTCAAAGGAAAGGAAGGTGTAGCCATGCAAAGAACAATGCACTGCCCGCAACAAGATTAATTGCTGTCACGGGAAGCCAATAAAAACGAGTATCTTGTTATCTTTCTTTACAAAGGGACTGTTAAAGCTTAACTATATTAGGAAACTTTTTCCTTTGGACTAAACCATGAGCCTAATGTATGTGGGCATCCCACATGCCAGCATATGCGATTAATTGGCTCTCGCCTGACGCCGCGGGAGAAAGTCCAACGTTCCAGAGGCAGCACGGAGCTTTCACAAAACCAGCCTGTGCCCTCTCCTGACTACAGCTCTCTCACCAAGGCCAGTCCCAGCTCCCTGTCCCATGCCAGGTGACACCACCTCCCATTTCCACCTGTTAACCACGTCCCACGTACGCACCCCAACATCACACCCGGCTCCGAGCGAGCTCAGCCAAAGCAGAAATACCTTTCATCACGTCAGCAGTGCGGTCCCCATTTAGAAACGCTTTCTTTCACGTTAATCCAGTGCCAAAACGTGGTGGTGTGGGCTGTGCTGATCCAGAAACGGTGCTAAGGATGCTGCTGCCTCCTGTCTATCACCGCACGCCTCATCTCGCGCATGGCCAGGCAGTGACGGCCCTGCGACAACAGGCACTTTAAATTGGGCAGCTCAGCAGCACATGTACACTGAATTTTTGAACAAGCTATTCTAAGCTGCTTTGCTAGCAATTTCTGGCCTGTGCAGTTTGAAAGCGCACGGTTCTGGCCCTCACAAAGAGCAGACCTGTAAATGACATCTTGAGGATTAAGCTGATTGAGATGCAATTTGCCTAGCAACCATTCATTAAGCAGAGTTCAGAAACAGGCCAGCAATCTATTCCACCTCCTTATCTGAGCAGTAAACAGATAACAGTCTCTACTGTGTCCTCTATGCTCCAGTTCAGACACACTGTAAACAGATTTTTCAGAAGTTTAAACTCCTACGGTAAATCTCCAAGAACAATCCTGTTCTCCAAACACGAGGGATTCTGCTTCACCAAGTGTCTTACAAGTGAGAAACAGCTCTGGAAGGAGAGTAATGCAAATCAAATTGTGAATGCATTTGCAGTTCCTGTGCCTCCAATATTTTCTCACATCAAGCACTAAGAGCCCATCCCAGTCGTTAAAAAAGAATGTTTAAAAAAATCTTAATCACACAAGCATTTGGCATTGCTATTCCGATCACTAAAAAAACTCAATAAAAATCTTATTCCCTTCCTTCATCTTCTGCAAGGAATCGATTGACACTTCCAAAGTCTTTGATAAAGGCTCCCCTGCTTCAGAGAAGAAAACAAAAGTCACGTCCTCCCTCCCATTAAGGATTTTTTCCTCATAAAATAAGCGAGACAATGTAAACGTCATCAGTGGAAATCAAACCAGCTATTTCAGCTCGAAAATTTCAGCTGAAAAGATTAACCGAAATCATGATTTTGCATAATTGTTTCCCTGCAAGAAACATCTGATAATATCCCATTCTGCTCCAAAATTGAACAACAAAGATCAGTACGGATCTTTGAGACTATATATTGATATATTATTTGATATATTTAAGACTATATACCTGAATGGTTTGCCTTTGGTGTAGAGTTCTTCTGGGAAATCACTGTGACATACAGCATGCTATTACAATTAAATATGCAAGAAAGAAGAATTAAACTGACTATGAATAATTAATACCCTACAATACTACTTCATAAGGAAAAGTCTGGCTGAATATTCCCGCAGATGAGATATACCCAAACACGAGGCACAGCAGAGCTGGCAGCTTTACTTTCATGATGGGGTTTAAAACACCAAGTAACTTTATGGCTGCTGCTCAATTCTAGAGAAAGTGCCAGCCATCCAAGCCTTCTCCTGCTGGATTCCCATCTGAGAAATGGGATAAATGCAACTGTTGCAATAGTTGCTGCACCTCTTATCTATGTCCCGGAGGTAACAGGCTTCCCAAACACTTTCCATTAAAAGGTATAAAGCAATTATCTGACTTCCCAGTAGGGATAATAACGCAAATATGATGCAACAATTACTTAGGTGATAAGATCAGGCTAAGGTTGTGAGAAAAAAACAATTAAAAAGGGCTGCAAGAGCTAAGGAATGCAGCTTACTTTCCCAGAATCTCTCTTAAGGACAGATACCATCAGCTCCAAGAGTCGACCTTCCTGTTTCGAGTTTACTGTTCTGGAGGCTGCAGAACATCAACTGTAGCAAAGCTGAAAATGGCAATTAAAAATATGCTTTGTTTTGCACAACATCGCCCCTAAATTGCATGGATTAGTATTTACTGAAGTCCTTGTAAAATTGATACCCAGCTGCTGGCATTTTTCATCAGACTCCAGTCAGGTCAGCGTAGTCATAATTGACACAAATACATTTGTTGCACATTTTTAGCTGGAAATGCCCAGTTCCTCTCTGTTTATCCATGCATGGCACACCCATCACCCCTTTTGGAGAGAGATATTTGAAATCCAACCAACATTAGTGATCTCTGAGGTGGAACGTGGCACTGCTACTGTAATTGCTGAAGGTGACAGCATCCCTCTGCTCCTAGCCCCATACTGCCCCAGGAGGGTCTTGTTCCTGCAGGATCCAACACTCCAAAGCAAACACGAGCTGAGGGTCTTTCTGGGCACAGGCAAAGCCATGTTCTAAGTATACTGGCTTAATATTAATTTTCTATTAAAAATTAATAGGATTAAATGAACCTTGCAAGCCTATGGGCACCAAGGCACTTACTTTGCCAACGCACTCGTTGCCCGGAGGAGCGGGATGTGAGGGATGGGCTGCAGAGTTCCTGAAGGATGCAGGACCCATATGGTTCCTGGGGGGAACAGGGGGACCTCCCCACACCCTGGGTTCCATCACTGCTGTGTCACCCCATCCTCCTGCCCAGAAACTGGTGGGGAAGATGAAACCCTGATGAGCTCCTGGTGAAAACCCCGGTGGTCTTCCCACCTGTGATCCAGCCTCTCACTGGACACTGCATCCAACCCTCACCCAGGTGCCCCTTTCCCACTTCCCAGAATGAATTCCCTTGCCAACAAGAACCCTGCAAATATCCGGAGTTTACGTAAGCTTAACCTTCAGTCCCTATTAATGCTAACGGAATAGGAAAAAATTAACCATGGTGCAAGTAAAAGGACTGTATCTGCATTTCTAATTATACAACAAAACACACCACATGGCAGTATTTCCAAGCACCTTGCTGGGAGTAAAACAGCCAATGGACCAAGGCTTCCATTTGGAGTGGTGGATGCAAGAGCAACCAGCACTGAGGCTGTCAGAGTTAAGGGAGGAGGACACAAGAATTAAGGGAAATGAAGTGACATACATGAACGATGATAACAAAAATGTTAATAATTAGAAAAACAGTCACCTTAAAAATTTAAAATTTCATGATCTCTCCTACTTTTTAATGGCTTAGCCTACTTTTTCCAACCTAATTTGCATGATCAAAATAGGCCTCCTGCCAGGAAGCATTAAAATGGCAGCCCCCCATTGAGACAAAACTCCCTTCACCATACGAGACTGAAGGACTAATAACTATTCCTAAAAACATTTTAAATCCATTAACGTTGTTTAGCAAACACTTATTTAGAATTAGTGCCGCTATCAGAATTTGATTGTGCTCTACTAAAGTGTTTCATAAAAGCCTTTGAGGGAGGAGCAGGTCCCTCCCACACACCTGTGCCATCTCCAACCCTCTCCAAAAAGTTGAGCACCCTCACGTTTTCCATCCCCAAACCCCAAAGCATTCTCCAAGATCAACCAGACAATTCCCAACAGCTCTGCAGAGTGCCAGGCTGGGCAGCTGGAAGGACCCTCCAAGATGCTCAGAGCAGACCAGAGTGCACCATCCCCACCAACCTCTACACTCAGCAGTTAATTCTATACCCCAAAAGTCCCCATGTTAGTACAAAAATATAAACCTCAATATTACTGATTCACTGAAGATTTGGATTCTAGTAGAAATATATGGTGGTTTATACAAATTTGTCCGAGCTATGTGTTATCCTTTCAGTGCCATCTGCACAAAATCAGTTTTATCTAAGCACTGGATACTAAAATAAATCATTTTCTCCATATCTATGATCTTGTTGGAGACAGACGCCACAAACCTGAGAGCTGGCTAGTGCAGGCTTGTCTAGTCACAAATAAAATTACATTCACATCAATATGATTTATTTTTAATAAAAAAAATAAGGCAGATCAGGTTCTTCATATCGAAGCAGGCTCAGCCAGCACCCTCCATGCCCACAGAAGACGTCATGTACAGCGTGAAATTGTCAGGATAAAACTGGGATTGGCACTGTCATTTCCCCTGGTAAGAAATACCACTACCAAGAGACACATTTTAATTTCCACACGTAATGAAAAGTACCTGCTCGTTCTCCACTTGCTGTATTTATTGGTATTTAAATGCAGGACTACAAGTCTTGGCAGGCTATTTTCTGGTGACTAGTTTTTTGGAGTGTCCATGCCCCAGCAGATTTTTAAGAGTGAATTTGACTCTCCAATACAACACAAATGACCCATCTCTCCCAGTGCATGATCGAGGTTCTTGGGCTGCACTTCTCAAAGCATCTTGTCCTGAGTGTCCCCTGTGAGCAGGGACCTCGCAGTAATTAGCACAATCTGATACTGGAAACTCAACTAATTCTAACATTGATCCCTCAGGACAGCACAGCCCATGATTTGAGAAACGTTCGTCCCAAAAGACCCTTTGTTTCTACCTTGCAAAGTCACCAAAGGCTGGTAAATAAATTATATTCTCCAAAAGCTTTGCAAATTCCTTTCTCCTGGCTGAATACACTGTCCAACCAGCAGCCACAGCTAAAGGTTTATACAGGATCACTGAAAGCGCCAAACCTGTTTTATTTTCTTATACAGAGCAACTTATAACATCTGCAGTCACTGCTGTGAGATTGCAAAGGATTTTATTTGCCAAGTCAAGCTGTCGAAAGGACAGATTATAAAAAATAAACACAAACCATTTTTAGATCTAACTTTCCCCCACAGACTCTGTTTTATGCCCTTTCACTGGAAATGTTACATCAGAATAAAATCAGATTTAATTGGCTCTTAAATAACTGAACAGCCACTTTAATTTTATTTCAATAGCAATAATTCATAAATCAAGCAGCTGAAATCCTAGCACGGAGTGACAAGTAAACAGAGCAGAACACAGTGAAGGAAGGCATGAACACCACATGGTGAAAGATGATTTTTCTCAAACTTTACACGTCACCATTTCATGGACATCACAAAGGTACCACCTTTAATGCTTGGATCTCAAACCTGTCAGTTCATCAGCTGTAACTGCTTAACAAAGACCAGTGGATGACGATCCTTGCCCAACTGGAACTGCTAGGAGAATGGCTGGGATTTTAGCCATGGATGCAATTTCCCTCATGCACACTAGATGGAAGTATGGAAAAATCTTAATTCTTTCCTGTCCCAAATTCAAGTGGTTGAGATGTTATGTTGGACTGTCACATTCTGAGAAGAATTTTTTTGGTTCTTCATCAGCAACTTCACCCATTGATAAGCTCTAAGTCAAAAGATGCCCTGAAATATTAAACTAAGCAGTGCTGGGAATTAATAGTAAACATAAGAGAATATACAGCAGAAATACTAAATATATTATTCAGGCTAATTTCTAAGGTCCACACATTCAATTTCTAGAGTACTTGAATAATAATCACTAATGAGATCCTTCAGATACACTGAAGTTACATTTTTTAAACCTCCAGGTTATTATAAGAAAGAGGGAATAGAAAAGGTATAAAAGGATTCATAAATGCTGCTGCAGTTTTGATTGGAAAAAACCCCAACAGATTTGTAGAATATAGTGGGAGAGGTACAGGAAATAGAGAACCTGAAGTCTTGCAGAACAAGCAGATCAGAGAGCAGCAAACCTGAATGAGATTAAGTTACACACAGATCTCCTGGAAACGATCTTAAAAGTGACTTGTTCCAAAACAATCCATTTCTAAATTTAAACACTAAAGAGTTCACAGACACAAAAACTAAATCAGGCAATGGTGTGACCAGGAAAAGGTGCTGGAAGAGCTGTTTTCCCTCCCCTGCTCTGGCTTTTTCATATATTGATTTTCCTCCACGCTCATTCACAAATGCTCAGCAGAGCTGTGAAAAATTTAAAGTCAAGGGATGCACAAATTACCAGCTCCAGGAACACACCACCCATTCGAGGCAAAAGCTGAGGGCTTTGCTGTAGCTGAAGAAAATAAAAACCAACCCAGAATCAGAACACACTGATGAGCTGGAAGAGAAGGGCAAGCAAATCCCTAATTTTCCTTGTTCACAACAAAGCCAAAGCACATGACATTTCTTCAGCTTAGAAGACAACAAATTAAAGAAAACCAGTGCCAGAACAGAAGGATGAATGAAGAACAATGCTGGATAAAAGAATATAAAGTAGGCATGAAGGGCTCCCCTTTCCAGATGTTAAGAAGACATGCTGTTTTTCATTCCAGGTTTAAAAAAAGATAAGCAGAGGAGGAAGTTTACTTTGGAGAGTGGGAGCATCTGCATAATTTTTTGAAAAAGGTTCATACAAAGATTTCCTTCCAACAGAATTTAAACTGTATCTATGCTTATATACATAGATATATGTGGTACTGGCTCAACACAGTCACCTTACAATATTTTTCGAAGTGTTTTCCATGCAGCAACTGCCTGGGAGAGGAACAAAATGAGTGGCAAGGGACAGCCACAGGAAAGGGCAGGACTGTGAGACACACATCCTCCAACATGCACACTCCGAGTTTAACAAACATGAAGGCAAGGAGAGGGACAGCAGGATATAGCAAAGGATATGCTGGGGCCAGGAAATGAGAAAAGAATCCACAGCGCTCAACACTGACTTATGGGGTATTTTACCAACAAAAACACCTCGGAGTATTTTTTTTGCATGTGTGGCTCCCACCTTAGCCAGGCCAGGGAGGTTGTCCCAGTATGAGGAGGGAAATTACAGAGAACAGCTGGATGCTAGATCCACCCTGAGGAGCAGAGCACGGCGTTTCACCTATTTCCACTTGCTCTCGTATGATTCCCAAATTAGAAACAATCAGAATCCTGCTGGAAACAATATACGGCACCTTAATTGGGTTGGCTGCACTACAGACGTCAGCAATGTATCACTTAATAGATCATTTTCTGACTGCTTTTTTTGCCCCTTTAATACTAAAAATAGCTGCACTTTCATGGCTCACCTTTTCTACATCACCTTTACTACTGACACCGTAAGAAATTAAATGTTAGCGCTCGTTGCCCACTGAAGATCCTGCAGGACCCACACGTGCTGCAGGCAGGATCTGTCACCTAATTCAGCAGAATTGTACTTAAAGGTTTGTCTCAGACGTGTTGCATTTACAGAGAACCTGTTTCCTAAAGCATTTCCCCCTTGTACACCCATCAATGCATCTATTTAAAAGCCTGGAACAGTTCAGTTATCTTTAAATACATCACCAACCCAGTGCTCCACGCATTCCAAGCACTCCAGAATCCCTGCACCGGACTTGGGAATTCACATGAAAAATCTTTCCCAGTTTTCATCCCCAAGTGCTACACCCCCACTATTCCCTAGCAAATCCATGCTGCAGCCAAACTACATTCCTGAGAAATTATTCCAAGAATGAAACATCATCATTTTCCTCATAAACCCTAGAAACTTGGACTAATCTTCACACACAGCACAGACAAGTTAAGCAATGGGAATACATAAATGAAGCATAATTCTTAAGCACAATGGGGGAATAATTATAGCAACAACAGAACAAATACAAAATGAGTGGGGAGGCATGGAGAGAACACCCAGAGAGAATGTGCTGAAATAAGGAAAAGGCACCTATAGGATCTATGAGGTTGGATCAGCTATGAGCTACAGCTGCTGGTTTTTTAAGTGTTCATTTAAATCAAATTACTAAAATCACAGAAACCAGCAGCAGATGAACACAGAAGTCTCTGTCAGCTCCAGGTGCAGGCCAAGCTATGCCCTGCTTGGGCAGTAAAATCAGCTTTTGAAAGATTACAACCCCTTGGAAAAATATCTTTGGGTAAAGTTCAGAACAACTTTTCTGGATGTCAGCCAGTGGAATGCCTGTTCAGGAGCTCTGTTCCTCAATCAGTATTTGGAAAGCATTTTTTTTCCCCGAAAGTAGAAAGATGAATAATGTGACAAACTCATTTTAGCATTCGCAGTCAAAGTAATGATCCGCAATTAAAAGAAAAAAATGCTCCAAGATCTGTGTGGTAGAGATTTTAACACGAGTCACAAAATACAATGGGAAAATGGGAATGTGGCATACCACACAAGGAATAAAAAATTCAATTACTCACTTCACTTCCTACTTTGAGAACGTTTTAAATTGTTTAAACATTTCAAATGCTGAAAATTGGAAAGGGTGGGGTGATAAACTCATTACAGATGCAGAAAATTGTGAAACCTTTACTCATCCTCAGGGGCATCTCATCCCAAAAACAGCCTCTGAAGAATCAGCAGGCCCTGGATACAGTGCACTACTACACAACAGTGACCTGTTATTCACCTGATGGGTGTAACATTTCAGTGAACTACATGTTCTTAAAGCAATTATTTAAAAGTGCTGATCATCTGTTAAATAATTCAAACAAATCAGGCTGTGGCCACGTTCTTGGTGGTGTATTTAGCAACTCCATGAATCCCAGAATGCTGCAAGTTACTTTACCTCTCACTTCATAAATATGTGACTCTCCTCACTGTTACCTCACTGAAGATGAGTGAGCCAGGAATATATAAGATATAAAATGCTTTGGTGATGGAGGTTTTTGGGGTAGGGCTAGCCAGGGCAAAACTTTCTAATTCCTCCTCTCCCCATTTCCGTGTGCTGGCCAGTAACAAGTCATGGTCAAAAATGAAGAAGAGCAAAAATGAATGGACAAACCAATGTGTAAAAGTAAAATATTGCACTGGAAACGCTGATAAAAGTTTCTATCCCAGATCCAGGCATTTCAGCAAGTGAAGCAGAGGACACAAGCTGAGGCTCCTGCACATTGTCTGAGCTTCTGGGAAATAGAGATGCTTCAGTCCTTGACAAAAATCCTTACTTCTCTTGATCTGGTAACAGTTCCCAGAAGCAAGCAGAGATACAGAAGCTTATCTATCAGAGGACAACTTGAAACAAATACAAATAAGGCTTAAATGAAGGCAAATATCCAAGCTGCAGAGAACACAACGGTTCCTTAATTTCACATTTGGAGAAAAAACAATACTATGTGGACATTCTCCAACATATTTATAACGTTATTAACAGAAATAGCACCCCAGGCTGTGCTCAAACTGAAAAAGTGTGAAACTGTTTGCAATGTGAAGTGAAATGGGGATCAAAAATATCATCTTATTAAATGGCATTTATTTGGTGCTAAGTGAATTATTTATTCAATTGAGAAGTTCACAAAATGACAGGGGGGTAAATGCAGGCGAGGTCACTACTTCATGTCAGTATCAAAGCTGATCCTTAACAGAATTTAAGCACCTGCCTTTTCTTTTATCTCAGCGCAAAATGAGATTTCTTTCTTTTTTTTTTTACACTTCAAAAGCCATGTAACACAACAGAATATATGCCAAGCATGCAAAAACAGAGCATGCCAGCATCTTTCAGCAATCAGCTTTCCCTTGTCATCCATTATGTCAGATTTATCTATTTTTGCTTAATTCTTGCTCCAGCAATATGCATCCTTCCTCTCTCCAGACTATCAGGCTGGTTGGGCTGGAATTCAATACAGCTTCTTAAAATAGTTGAGAAATATTGAAAATATTTGAAGCGATGCCTGTGAATTACTGCCAATTCATCAACTCCTCTTCCAGCTCCTGCTCGACCTGTGCTCCCCCAGACAAGGGGCAATTCTCATTTCTTCACCTCAGAAATTCTACCCAGTGTAAATATCATTTGGAAAGTAAACAGCCTTTCTTTCATGGAAGCATTTATCCATGAAAGCTTAGATTCTGTGTTAATTGCAAACCTTACCCTCTGACTCTCACTCGCTTTTGATCCAAACCTTCCTCTGTTGAAAATTAATAGTGAGTGCAGTTGCTTTCAACTTTGCTTTCTGCTATTACTGCTTTTCCTATCCAAGTTTCCAGACCCTCTGGGCTGGCTTTACAGGACACCAGATCCACCTAAAAGCTCCCCCTGAATCCTTCACTCTGCTGCCAGCTGCAGAACTCTGCTCTCTCCACCTCTAACACCTGTAAGACCCTTGAACATCATCTTTCCCCTCTGCTTTATGCACCCACTTAAATGAACAGACTCTTAACAAGTCCAAATTCTTAAAAAGCCCTGATCAGAAATAAATAGGTTGAAAGGAAAATGCAACTCTCATCACTCTATTCCCTCACTGCCTATGAAGCACAGAGCACTGAATTTTCTCAGCCGGCTGCTGAATCAGACGAAGTTTCCACGGTGCACACACACAATCACAAAGCCCCAACACATCCAGGAGAATTTATTCCATGACAAAGTCACTACCGTTGCTCCAGCACAAATGACATCACTTAGGAACCCAGCCTCATCTCCAGAGAGCTCCCAGCTCCCTCCTCTCCCGCAGAGACCGGAGCAACAAAGAACCGGGCTTGTGCAATAAAGAGGAAAAAAGTATTGCTGCAAAAAGTTTTCCAGAAAAACTTGCATTTTCTTGAGAACGTGACTACGGAAAAATTAAGGACTGTAGTAAGAAGCGAGCAGAACAAATTCTGGTTGAACTAATCAACCTGCATCTGTGATTTATCCTAAACTTGTACCTAGTGCTACCAGGGAGGGTGACAGACGTCTGTGAGCCCTCGCAGGTGTTGGTCGGGGAGGTTCACACGCTGCAGAACCAAAACCATCTCAGTACTTTGCTGCACAAGTGGACTGAGAACGGGAGTCCAGCTCTGCAGTTTTCTTCTTCTTCTTCAGACACTTGAAAATTGGTTGGTAGGGAATAAAAACGACGGATGATTTATTGACAATACCTGTTCCCTGCCCATGGGAAAGATCGGCTTTGAGGTCCCTTCCAGCCCAAACCAGCCTGAGAGTCTCTCGCAAAAAGACACTTTTCTTGGGAAAGAATCACACAAAGGATGTGCTCGCACTGCGACCGCAATCCCCCCTTCCCCCTGACGGCCCTTCTGTCGCGATGGCTGACGCACTATCGCGATCCCGGGCCGTGTGCGCGGTACCCAGGGGCAGGCAACGAGGGCGCCGGGGCTACCGGGGGGCCTGGGAGCTCCCGGGGAGGCGGCGTGGGAACGAATGTCGCGACAGGCGGCGGGTGTCGCGACAGGGGGCGGGTCGCCACACCGGCGATGCCTCAGCGGGCGGGGGGAGGGGACACCCGGGAAGGACAATGGTGGTGGGGGGGTATGAACCGCGGCGGTCCCGCCGCGCTACGAGGATGAGGAGAAGGAGGAGGCGACGGTGGGGCCGCGCCCTCGCTCCCGCCGCGCGCCGCACTTACTCTCGGTGCCCCTGCCCGGGCCTCATGGCGCCGCCGCCGCTGTGCCCGCCCGGCCCCG